>PVJA010003841.1:0-91253 GCA_004027025.1 Myocastor coypus | reverse complement strand
GCCACCATGCCCCGCTGAGAACTTGGTTCTCTTATTGTCACTGTTGACTTAAAATTTCTAAAGCCAGGTATTTTTTAATATTTATAATACTGGCTTTTTGCTCTCAAACTTTTAAGATTCCATCCTACAATGAACTTGTACAAATTAGAGTTTTATTTCCAATGTCTCCAATATCTCAGTTTGGAGTAGCATAAACCTTGCAATTTTGTTTTTCTTTTTCTTTTCTTTTTTTTTTTTAAACTTTTTTTATTTATTTATGTTATGGCTGACTTAACCTGCCCTGGAGGTGGGGCTGGTACAGAATGTGGTGCCAAGGATCAAACCAGGGTGTCTGTGATTACCTAAGCTTGCCTAAGCAGGCACTTTATTTTTTTTTATTTTATTTTATTTTATTTTTTTTTTTGTCTTTTTGAGACAGGGTCTCGCTATGCAGTTGAGGCTGGTCCTGCACTCACTTTTGTAGCCCAGGCTGGTCTCGAACTCGCACCAATCCTCCTGCCTCAGCCTCCCAAGTGCTGGGATTACAGGCGTGAGCCACCACGCCCGGCTAAAGCAGGCACTTTAGACTGCTGAGCAATCTCTCTGGTCCAATTTTGTTATTCTTTTCTTTAGTTTGGTGATCCAGGGCCCTTTCAGGTTCTATGTAAATTGTAAAATCAGCTTATCAGTTCATACATAAACACACACACATAGTCACTGCTCAAATTTTAATTTTAGTTGAGGTTGTAATAAATGTATACAGTTTTGTTTTGGGAGAAATGTACATCTTTACAATTTTGAGTTTTCTAATCTATAAATATGATATATTCCTTTATATGCAAGTCTACTTTTATTATTCTTGGCAACATAGATTTATCCCTAAGTTATTACTGTTCATTGTTGTTTTTTAAATTTTGGTTTCAAATAGAGCGCAGCATAGACACTAATATATTGTTATATGTTAATCTTTATTTAGTAAACTTGCTAAATTAATTTTTAACTGTATCAGAGATTATTTTAAATTTTCTATGTATATGATTCTGTTGTCTTTAAAAACCAATACTTTTAATTCTTTCTCTATAAGAATTTTCTCGTTATTTCTTTCTCTTATGCTACTATCCCAATGAAAGCATCAAAAACAACATTGAAATGATGGCTTTAAGTGTCTTTGTTTCAGTGTCTTGCCAGTGTCATATTTTAAAATTTTTAATCAATATCTTTTATTAGACTAAGAAATTTTAGAGCTAGTACATTTTGTTACATAATATTTTTGCATTATCTTCGCTACTCTTCTCTCCTTGCTGGGACAAATACCTGACAGCCAAAATGAAGGAAGGAAAAGTTTATTTAACTCACAGTTACTGGAGGTTTCAGTCCATACTCAGTTGGATCCAAGGCAGAGAGGCACATGGCAGAGAGCAGCAGTTCATGGTGGCAGGAACAGCAGCAAATACTGACAGAGACAAATGACTCACCAGCGCAACAGAGAGTAACAGAGTCTGTTTCTCTGTCTCTCTTATATTACATTCAGGCTCTCTGCCTCAGGACATCCACCTCAAACCACACCCATAATCCAGCAGTACTAAAACACATAATCCCAGGGGATCATGAGTTGGTCTCAAACTCTAGAAGTCCCTGCCCCATGACTGCATGAGGCTTTAGGGGGATAACTAGACACAAACCATAACATACATCTACTGGGACAATTTGTTTTTTAAATTTATGTATTTGGTACAGGGTCTCACTATGCAGCTCAGACGCATAGTGATCCTCCTCTTTCTGCCTCCCCAGTGCTGATTATAGGCATGTGCCATCATGCCACCAACATGGCATGTGGTGCCAGGAATTGAAACAAGATCCTTTTGCTTGCCAGGCAGCCACTTAGACAGCTGAGCTATCTCGCTGGGCCCATACTGTGATAATTTTAGTATTTTCTCTTTTTTCTATTTGTGGGAACCAAATTTGTTGATCTGTAACTATTAAACACACTTTGCTTTGCATAATTAGCTATAACTTGGATGTGAAACATTTTTATGTAATTATTTAAAAGCACTTTATTTAGGACATTGGTATCTAAATTCAGGATTGACTTACCAGTTTTCCTTCTTGTAATGTACTTATTAGGTCAAAGTATCAAGAATATATTGAAAAGATGAAAGTTGTAGGAAGTGTTACTCTTTTTTGAATTCCCTTGAAGAATTTATATAAGACTATTTTTTCTAAATGAATAAAGTTTAATTCTTAGAGCATTGAATGCCTAGACCATAGAGTAAAACTGAAAGAATAAAAAACCAAGCTGGGTGTGGTGGCACATGTCTGTAATCCCAGTACTTGGCAAGCTGAGGCAGGAGGATCAATGAGAGTTCAAGACCATCCTGGGCCACAAAAGTGAGCTCAAGGCCAGCCTGATCTGCACAGTGAGACCCTGTCTCAAAAAGACAAAAAAAAAAAAAAAAAAGAATAAAAACCACACCTTTTTTTATTCATTCCTCAGTTGATGAGTACTTGAGTTGTTTCCAAGATTCATCTGTTACAAAATATGCTGCTCTGAGCATGGGTATGCAGACATCACTGTGGTACAGTGTTTCTAATTCTTCTGCAAAGGTCCAGAAGAGGAACAGCGAGCTTGAATGGGAACTCCAGTCTTAGCTTTCTGAGGAATGTCCGTCATGATTTCCACAGTAGTTGAACCAGTCTGCACCCCCACCAACATGCAAGAAGGATCCCTTTTTCCCATCCCCCCCACAAGCATTATGTTTTGGTTGATTTGTTGATAATAGCCATCATTCAGTGGATTGATCTTTATTGTGGGGGATGTGTTCAGTAGAATATACAGTTTTTGTGGGAAGTCAGCTGATAGTTTTATTGTTATTTTTTCAGAAGTATTAAGTACTTAGCCCCTGACTATTTTTGAGATTTTTGCCAGTCTTTTTCAGCAGTTTCACTATGCTATGTTTATGGTGAGGGGTTGGGCATCTCTTATTCACCCTGCTTGGGCCTTGAAAGCATGTTCTCAGTCTTGCCACCGTATACCTCTTGGTTGGTCCTTCACTCTGTAAATAGATAATCTCCCAGAAGTGCTAATCTACCTGCATTAGCATCTTTTATGTTTTTCAGACCGAACTCCACGTGTACTCATCCCCAGTCCTGCCCCTTCCTGAGCCTAGCCTTTGCCTTTACGAATAGTGAGGTGCATGTGTTAACCTTGTTTCCAAGCTTCAGTGCCTCCACGTCTTTTGCTGTTGCCTCTGTCTAGCTGGAGATAGACTTAAAGCCCCTAAGGAGGAATCCTGAAACTGTCCTTCCAATCTGGGAAGTCAATAAACTGGACCCCTGATTTCCACCAAACAGACCCTGTTCCTCCATGCTGACTTAGCTCTACTCAGACACACGTATTCATCTAGATAACACCTTACTTCTGACATTTACCTTAAACATAACCTCCTCTAGAAAATTTCCTCATGGTGTCCCAGACTGAATGGTTTCTATAAACCCTACAGAAAACTCCACTGTAGCCTTTTCTGCTCAATTTTCTCTCTCTCTCTCTCTCTCTCTCTCTCTCTCTCTCTCTCTCTCTCTCTCTCTCAAAAAATATATATTTGGTACAGGGTCTACAGGGTCTCACTATATAGACTTGACCCATAGTGATTCTCCTGTCTTCAGCCTCTCAGCACACCCAGAGAGCAGGGCAGGCATAACACACCAGGAATCAAACCCTGGACACTGCACTCTGCCTAAGCAGGCGCTTTAGTCAGCTGAGCTATCTGGCCAGCCCTTTTTTGCTCAGTTCTACAGTTTCTTTTTCAGGTAATAAACTCTTCACTGAGAATGCTAGGTGCTAAGCTACTTAGAAATGGGAATTGAAGGCTATTCATATTTTAATGTCTGTTGCCTAACCTGGTATCTGTTTTACTGCAAAAAAATTGTGACTAGATTAGGTAACATAAAAATAAATGAGGCCAATAGATATTGATTTTTCTTCAATATTTATTGTGTCCTTCCTGTGCAGTTGACACTAAGACATGTGCGTAGGTCCTTTTGCTATCCTGGGACAACCTGATGAATGGCTACTACAATTAGCTCCATTTTACAAATGAAAAAATGAGACTCAGAGATTATGCAATTTGGTCAATACTATATGGTAAAAAAGTAGCAAAATTGTTTCAAATTCAAACCTGTGCAGCTTCAGAACGTAAAGACTTACCCACAATAATACTGACTGACCCCTTCATTTGCTTATTTCCGACAGCAGCACCCCCTTCCCAGCTCTCGCTATCCTTTCTCCAGAGCTGAATGCATATTATCACCAGCAGAAGGCTGTTTCTGGAACGGATAGCCCTCAGTAAGTGCTTATGAAACAATTAAAAAAAATAAATGAGGAAATAAAATTTTACTATGCCTGGATTTTGCAGGCTTATTTCTGAGCCAACCAATATCCCTGCAGCATTTTGAGATTGGAATGGCTTAGATAACTTAAAATAAAGAAATGTAATTTAAGTTCTCCTCAAGATCTCAATGTGAATTAGATTCTTGGAGACAGAACCTGGGCTATTTTAGACCATTTGTGTAGGATGCCTTCAGCGAATTCCTTCAGCTTGCTGATAGATCACAATTATGCACACTCTATAGGTAGAAGACAGAGCCAAGTGTGCTAACCATAGTGAGGGCCATTTTCTGAAAGGACACTAGGGACAAAACCTTGCACACAAGTTCCCTGTAGCCAGAGGCACTGAAGAAACTTCCCAAGGAGTCTGATTTGCAATGTGAATGCCAAGGAGACCCACGAGGAGGCTGAATTCCAAAGCAGCATCTCCTTCTGCCCAGCATCTCTCAGAAGCCTCTTCAGTGCTAACTGGGAGCACTTATCCATGGGATCAGGGCCCTGACTTCCGTGACATGCATTTGCGACTCAGCAGGAGAGCTGACATTTTATCTGTGGGTAGACTTTGGTGGGGAGGGGCAGTTCTATCCTGCAGCTGTGGACAAATTTGTTGACTTCTTCTGCTGAGAGGGGAGTGGATGGGTATATAAGAAGCACAGTGGGGTGAAAGCACCCCTCTTCACGTTCAGTTCCTTTCCATTCTTGCACAGCCTCCTTGGAGCAGCACTCTCCCTAACTCAAAAGCATGGGACCAGTGGTATAGGAGGAAGTCGCTACCTCCTGGGTTGAATGTGGGAATGTTTTGAGCACAGGAGCTGCTGTGCAAATATAAAACATCATCATCTTACATATTATGCATTATTGATACTAAAAATCATCCTGGTCAACAGTACAGGTATAGCTAGCAAGCCCTAGATCCCTGCCACACTATCCGCAAAGCTAATCTTTCCTTTGCACTTCCTTCTTTCCTCCAGCTCAGCCTGGCCTTCAGTTGCAAAGCTGAGTTGTGAAGATATCGAGAATAGTTGCCTGGCACAGTGCCTGTGACAAAGTCAATCATGCAAATTAACTGTTAATTTAAGGGAACTAAGAGAATTTAAAAACTTCAAATGGACCCAAAAGAAATAGAAATAAAACTAGGTTTGGGGGATTGGGAGGAATGCAATTTGGGTTTTATTTTTGGAGAGAGTTAACTCATAATGATACCCAGAATTTGTACAGCAAGCTGTATTTTTCAAAGAATGTTAAAGTCCTCATCCTTTTGATTCTCAGAATAACCGAGTGGAGACAGCACTATGACCTCTTCCTCCAAATGAGGAATTGATGCCACACAATTGTCTATGGTCCACTGGGAAGGCAGGTGGAGCTAGTTACTGGGATTTGCTCTTCTGTTTCCAAATCCTTTCTACTGAAGTGTAGAGTCATGATTTAAAATACTCCAGAGTAGTTTGGATATGATATTATTAAATCAGTTTTCCTTTTACTATGGTGTACCTTAGACAAACCATATGGTGTACATGGTGGTACAGTAAACTTCCTTCAGGTCTGTGGGCATTTGGCACTCATGGTAGAGTTAATCCCTAAAATAGTATTTAATTAAGAAGGTTATTGTAAGTAAATCCCAGTGTCTTGACCTGAAACTTCCCACAGGGGCAAAAGCTGCCCTGTAAGTCATCCTTCCTCTTTCCTTCCCATAGTGGGAAGATTTTATCAACCAACGTGCATTGAGTGCTGTGCTGAACACGTTAGGAGGCAGAGAACGCAAATCCTTGTTCCAAGAAGACATAAATATAGATGAAATAAATGTATAAGCAAAGGTTGTGGTGTCAGCTGTCTTTGAAAGAACATGTCAGAGAAAGGGGAGACCCGAGGCCAAGGGTAGCTGGAGGAACCAGGTGTCCTCTAAAGCAAGCCACATGTCAATGAGGAAGATGAGGAATAGGGTAGACCAAGGCAGGAAAGCATGCATTTCCATGTGATGGGGCAGCACTAGCCAAAGCTTAGGAATTGTTGGAGGATGTGTGAGACAGTGAAAACTGCATTAGGAGGGTGATCTACTCCTTCAGTCTCTTCATAGGAGGAGGACGGCCAGGCCAAACTGGAGGCAGGAACGATGAGAAGGGGTTAGGCTTGGTGATGTAGTGAGGAGCCCAACCTGCTAGCTGTACCCGTACCACAGACTAGGGTGACTCTCAGAGGAAACACCAGATTCAGTGTTGACATGGTGTGTGTGCGTGTGCGTATGTGTGCATGTGTGTGTGTGTGTGTGTGTGTGTGTGTGTGTGTGTGCGCATGTGTGCATGCACACATGCTCAGAGTTATAGGAAAGTACAAAAAGGAAGAATTAATACTTCGGGATGGAAAAAATATAGGTTTCTACCCATGCACATTGCCCCATGGGGAAAGGCCTTCCATGAGATACATTTTCTTCCTTGTCTCCATAGACTGATTCCTGTCAGTTATTTTCCTTCGGGAGACTTCCTTTTCGCCTTCCCTTTCCTGCTTGGTGCATACTTTTTTCTTCTTATGGCAGATTCAGTATTTTTAGCCCAGGCAGTTGCTGTGGCAACCACTAGAGCTGAACATTTTGTTTCAGAAGAACAAATGTGTGCTTAAATATTCAAGCAAATTTCTGCTGTTCAAAGGAACTCAGATTTCTAGCATATTATTCAGACCATACAAGTGAAATTGATGTTCTTTCATTTCCTTTTAAGGATTACCACAGTGCTCACACTTTTCTAGTGTTGGGGGAGGTCAGGACTAATATTTACATCAAATGGGATAAGATCCTTTCAAAATGAAGAATAAGGAGCAGGGTTTTTTTTTTTTTTTTTTTTTTTTTTTTGTAATGTTTTCTTTCCCCACCAATTCTTTGGAAGATCTCAACAATGACCATATCACTGCTGAAGACAGGAGCTCGTTTTTTTTTTTTTATTTTTTTATTTTTTTTATTTTCTTCCCTCCTTGTGGTGGGAAGGTGCTGTTGTCTAGCCTTTCAGTGAAGAGTGCCATCCCCATCGTGTCTTACCTCAGCCCATGCTGACACTGGAGAATGGATTTGTGCTCAGTATTCTGACTTTTGTCCAAAGAAGTTATAGGAAATACACTCATTTTAAGTGAGAATTCCTTTTCTTTTCAAGAATACTACACCACCACATAGCTTGTAGGCTATAGATTTGTCTTTATTTAGTTAATAGATTCTAGAGGTGATTCCAACCATCAGAAGTTTTTCAAGCACACTGGAACATTAAAAAGGGTCTCTCACACATTAAATAAGGAATTCTTAGCTTTGACTTCAAGAATTTGGGCAGAAAAATTTCTAACATTATTTTGTATTAATCTCTAGTTGAAATTTATCATCCTTTCCCTTAAAAATAAGGATAAAAATCAAGTGTAATGATGACTCCCCACTATAAACTGTTACATTATGATTGATTGTTGAACATTTATGTCAAAATTTTGTTCCTGATTACTACTTTCAAATTATGACAGCTGCTACATATGTAATGTAGTTCAGTATTGTTGCTTCTGGAGTTTATTAAGAATATATATTTTATACAATTTTTGATTTTTAGTACTTTGATAACTGTACTTAAATGTTAATGCTTTCTCTTTCTTTCTTTCTTTCTTTTCTTTTGTATTCTAGGATAGGACCTACAGGTCTACAGGGTCTCTCACTGCATAGATTGGACTCATAGTGATCCACCTGTGTTTAGCCTCCCAAGCACTGGGATCACAGGTGCATGACACCATGTCCAGTCTCAATCGCCATCTCAGCATGCCGGGAATAAAACCCTGGCCGCTGCACTCTTCCTAAGTAGGCACTTTAGTCGGCCAAGCTATCTGGCTGGGTAATGCTTTCCTTTGAAATAAAGTATATTTTATTTTATGCGCTTTAAGACATCATACAAAAGGGAGTCTTTACGTTTTTCTGGGCTTAGAAAGGTCTCTATGACACTCCCGAACTTCTCATACACGTGTTTGCACTTGTGTTGCCACCTCTATATGGATGACATGGTGTGTGTCATAAGGAAATAAGTCTGTGAAACATTGAATCATGTGTCTTAGTAGTAAGATTAGGAGCTTGTCAAAGACCTTTGTGTCTTTTGGGAGCAGTTATTTCTGAAGCAAGTCTTACTGTCACCTGGGACAGGTTCTGCACCATATGGCCCTGAGAGCCACAAGTATGACTGTAGAAAAAGATGGCATTAGTCACAAGAAGGCCCAACATCAGGGTATTCTGGGTATTTCAAGCAGCAGGAAATTTAATATAACAAATTGTAACCTGAAGCTGAGTGAAGGTTAGAGAAGCTCCTCACCTTGCTGTTCTCTGAATTGAAGAATTTAAGAAATTTCAGAAAACCATCACTGATGTTTTCAATTACTGCAACACTAAAGGATGGAATTTGCACATGGACACATGGGAACTGCTGGATAGTGTCACATCGCTTATCTTCTGAAGCCTACACAAGTCATACAACTACCCATTGCTGCCACAGAAACCTTAATAGTTTCTGTTTCTGCTCTGCATTCTAGATCTAGTATTAAGTCTTCACTGGCTTGGATGCTAAGACAGGTAGACTTTAGGCCTTCAGCCTCAGGAAAACAGACACAGCCTGGAAAGGAGAGTGACATCTTTACCCTACTGCTTAGGCAAATTACCAGATGAAAATGAGCAAATAAATACATTTTTAATTAAAAAAAAGAAAGAAAATGAGTGAGACTATTCCACAAACCACACTTGAAGGTTTGATTGCTTTGTCTGAGAGCCTCGTCAGTTATGTGCAGCCATGAGAGTGTTCTAGAGATTGTTTCTCATTAGCTTGAAGGCATCTACTTGTGATATAGTCAACTATTTGAAGAATCTTTTGTTAATTTTGTTCATATTCATCTTCACCATTTTCCCCATTTCACTTTCTTGTCGCTGGCCAAGTGAGGGTAAAACAGTTCAGAATACAAGTATCTCAAGTGCCCCCATTGTTCAGAGCAGTATAGCTTGGATAGGGAGGATTTTGTTACTGCTTGGTCATGATTTATCAGCTCTGTACAAGGCTCCTGCCCAAGGCCTGCTGAGGAAAGTCCTCTTTGGTCCCACAGTCGAGCGCCCCCTGTAGGCCTAAGCCACCATGGTAACAAGTCAGATCACTACCCAGAATCTGGGGGTAAACGTTTTCATTTATCAAGTGAAAGCTCCAGACAGGACATTTTACCTGGCTAGTCTCAAAACCTCAGTTTATTCCCTCCAAAGACAAAGGCTTATTTGCAGCCTAGAGATCTGGCTTAGCAAGAATTTCCAGTAAGGAAGGAAATTAACATTTGATTTCATACTTTACAAAGGGCAGGCTCCAGTTTCCCCAGCATGTCAACAATTTGATTCCTGTCTCTAGAAGTGGGACAAAGTCTGGGTCCAGGTTTACCGGCCTGCTAGCTACGCTGAGAGGGTAGCTGGATGAATAAACCAGGACAAATCCAATTCTGAGGATCTCTGCTGTCTATAGCCTACTTTCAGCCCTAAAAGGAAATCAATTGAATTCATTTTTTTAAAAGCAGCTATTGATTACTTATATGTAAAGATCAGTGTGGGAACTATTGGGGTTTCAGAGGTAAAATATAGTTGTCTTCTGATGTCAAGATAGGATAGCTGATTGAAATAAATAATAGATCAAAATAATGTTCAAGTAACTGTGCAATGACTGCTACCAGATGGTTATGAAGCATATTTTTTGAAAGAAAAGAATTGTTTCTTTCTATGTGAAATTGAAAAGGCATCCGTAAAAGGGAGGATATTTGAAGGAAATAGAGGAGTTGAATAAGTAAAGAGGAAGGTTAGTGAGGGAGGAGGAAATGTTTCACACAGAAAAAAAAATTTGAACTGAGGCCAAATGTGAAGTGGCCACAAGTGCATTGTTAGTCAGCCAAGAATATAGATCAAATAAGTTGCCTTTAAACCAAAGCACACATAAAATAAGGGCCACATTTACCAGTGAACAAAAAAGTGTTGTGGTAAGAGAGGGTCACAGGAATCTAACTTGGTACCTCTTTTGGGAGCACTAAGACATTATTTGATAACCCAGGGTTTGCAGTGACCTTCTAGAACCCAACTGCCATGAATAATGAGAATTGACAGAATCTGTGATCCTAAGCTAGACATTCATGCCAATAACAGCTACATCTAATTGCCTTTCACCAAACAGCAAACATTGTGATAGGTATAAGGCAAATGGTGCTGAAACAGACAGATGCAACCCTTTGTGTCAAGATTAAAGGTCATGGGAAATAAAGACATTCATCTATTCCTTCACAAGACTGACAAGAGTGACAAAGGGAAATGTGGCATTCTGAGGGAGGATAGAACAGAAACAAGTGATCTATACATAGGTACTATTCTTCCTTCATGCATGCGGGCCTTGAAGGCACAGGATGACAAAGTAATTTGTCCCAAATTCCCTCTTCCCACTTCTCACAACTGTCTCTGGGGGTGGAAAATGTTGGAAGGTTGAAAGGCAGCAATGATGAGTAATCTCACTATAAATGGAACCTGGTTTAATGGAGATTTGCTTTAAATACTATAGTAGAGAAATGCAGGGTGGCAGGAGCCATTGCAAAGACAAAAAATTTACAAACATACAGTGCTTCAATTTTAATGGCGGCAAGAGATACACAAACCTGTTTTCTACACATTTCATTATTTACAGCTTTTCAATAATAAATTGCTATGCAAAACAAGAGAATTCTATGCAAATCCATCCTGGCCTCTAAAACAGAGAATTTCATAGAAGTTTCTTTTTCTTGTTTCCATTTTCTCCTATGGACTGTGCTTTTTTCTTTTCTTTCTTTTTTTTTTTTTTTTTCTGGACTGTGATTTCTCGACTGAGCTGCATTCATTTTTATGATGAAGTCTAGTATTGATATTTCTTAGTCCCAAAAGTAAGAGAATAGAAAAGAAATTATCAAGTAGAAAATGGCTCCTCTGGGATTTAATTTGCTCTTGGTAAAGGCTAGTATTTCTTCAGGGATGTTGACTATACATATATTAGAAACAAGAAAATCTATAGTGACATCCGTCTTTCGGGTTTATATGAGTATGACAGCACCTCTCTAGTCTTGGGCTTAAAAGGGGAGGCATTTCCAAACCATGCCATATTGGCCCAAAAATGGGGACATAAAGATCTCTGTTTAGGGCATGGCCTGGGATGGTGCCCTACTTAGGCCATACCTCAGCAAATTGCTTGACAAAACAGCCCCATTTTGCCAAGAAGTACCACTTCAGAGTCCTTCAGAAGCCAGGATTTTCTTTGCTTTTGCTGGGTTCATGGCCCAGTCCTTGCCTTTGTGTCTTGGAAACCTCTGTTGTTTTAGTTGTGGCATAGGAGAGCCACCTATCGTGTGGACAATACCATCCCGTCTCTTTCACAGCACAGCAGTTCCTCAAGTGGGTGGCAGTGGACGTCTGTACATTTTCTGATGGGAAACAGATCCTTGAGACACAAAATGTCAGGACTCTCCCACCAGTGAGTAACTTATCTGTAATTTAAAGTAACCACTAGAGGTAACAGAGCAGACGGAAAACACAGACAGGAAAACGTCTTTTACCGAAGGACTGATTTCCTAACTTACCATGTGTTCAGGCTTCACAGAACTTTCTTTTTGAACTAAGATGACTTAAACAATGTATGAAAATTCTGTAGTCTTGTCATGGTTACTGTAAACATGGCTAATTAAATCCAAGAAAAGACAGATCACATAAGAACAGTGCTCCAACTTCAGTGGTAAGATTGAGCCATTTGATTTAAAAGTGCCCTATGCCTTTGTGCATCTATGTCTTTGGCCAGAAATTGTGCATGAAAAATACATCTGAATTTGTCCTTCTTGTTTAAAAATGATCCTGATAAAATGGAGCCCATATGTGAGAGATCTTTCCTAAATGGTCTTTATTCTTGAAAGTAGAATAGGTGGATCAAGTATAGGCTTCACAAATGAAACAAATGATGCCCAGTTAGATTTGAATCTCAGAGAAGCAATAATTAATTTTAGTATAAGGAAGTGCCAAATATTATATGGCACATACGTATACTAAAATTTCATTTGTTGTTGATCTGAAATTCAAGTTTAACTGCAAGTCTTATTTTTGTATGTTAAATCTGAGCATTCTAATTATGCATCCTGAAATCACCAGCTAGTTCTATATAAGAAATGTCAATAGTATCATAAATATAATACCTTTCCAGAGCATATGCTCAATACATAATTGTACAAGCTGAATAAACTAGAACATTTTATTACATAGTAAATATAATCACTTTACTATATATAACTTCTTTCTAGTGGTACTAGGGATCAAACCAAGGGCCTCATGCATTCTAGGCAAGCATTTTTCTGAGCCACAACTCAAAGAAGATACTCTTATCCTAAGTTATTATCTAAACAAACTATAGCTCAGAGGACTTAGATGAATTTCTCAGGGTCACATAGTTGTTAGAATTGGTGACATAATTACAAAAGTCTGACTTAAAGTTTCATAGTATTTCTACACAAACAACCCAAAAGTTCGACAAATCTTAATATTAAGAGAAAAAAGTTTTAAGATACATCAGTTATACAACAACAACCAAAAAAAAAAGGGCCAACTGGAGGCTTATAGCAGCAACTTAGGCTAAACATTGATTTTAACAGCTGAGTACAGCTTCAGGTAACTGCAGGTGATATTTCTTTGTGGGTGCTACAGGGATAGAAACCCAGAGGCAGTATACTAAGGGCTGCCATAGTCCAATTTGAAGACAATAGAAATCCAACTGAAGAAACTTCCTCATACTCTAAACATGAAGTTATGAGAAGTTGAAATATATTATTAAATACAAAAGAAGAAAGAATCTACAGTGACATAAAGAGAACCTTCAAGTCAAAAGGAGGAGGGAAGGATTGAGCTATAAATGTCTCATGGGTCCTGGACATAATCTTCATGGGGTGGTTGTTGGGCTTTTTGTGTTCAAGGTGCACAGGCAAGGAGAACTGAAGCCACTGAGTCACTGAGCAGCTATAAGAGAGGGTCCTCCCAATTGCTGAGAATCTTGAAAGCAGACCCTGTCTGTGGAAAAGGGATTTAGAAATCAGAGCACAACTGACCAGCTGGGAGAAACCCTAAAGCCCTAGCAGAGAACAGTCTGAAAATGACTTGTGGGTTCATGTCCGCCAATCACCACAGCTGAGTCCCACTGAGCGCAGCCTCCTGTCAGTGCCAGAGCACCACGGTGCCAAGTGAGGCAGGCAAATCCTGAGGGAGATTAGGCAGGAACTTCAGTGAAAAGGAGGCCCCTCCCAATTTTCAAATTTCACTTTAGAGTATCAAAAGTAGGAATAGAAATCATAAGATAAACCCAAAATGGGACAAGAAAAACAGAAAATAATTAAAATGTTTAAAAGTAAAGCAACATAATTACATAATTAAAGTCTCAAGATATACATTAAATGGTAAAATATATACAGCTAAAATTAACTTATAAAAAGGAAAGATATGGCTAAAATCACATAGGAAAGACTGCTAGAGATGTGTTATAAAAAGAAAAGTTTGTAGAAGCTAGAATGAAAAGATTTACTAGTCATATGTTGAAAAATAGTGATAAAACAATATTCAAAAGATATTTTCATAATCTTTTAGAACTGAATGATAAAAGGGCTGGCCAGATAGCTCAGCAGGTTAAGGCACTTGCTCAAGCAGATTCAGAGGCTGTGGTTTGATCCCCGGCTTACAGTGCCAGCCCTCCCCACAGGGCGCGCTGAGATGGTGATTGAGACTGGGCATGGTGGCATGCACCTGTAATCCCAGGGCTTGGGAGGCTGAAAACAGGAGAATCACTATGAGTCCAATCTATGACATAGTGAGACCTTATAGATCCTGTATTACATACATTAAAAAATCTAATAAGAATTGAATGATATGAATCCTTAAGCAATCCCAAAGGGGATGAATTTCTTGGTGAAACAGTTGGACAGCAAAAACAAGGAAAAATGGGTAACAGAGAAAAGGTTATCCACAAAGTGAACAGTTAAGAGTCATAACCTTCTACAACAACAACCCAGCACTTGGAAGGCTGAGAGAGGAGGATCAAAGTGAGTTCGAGATGAGCCTGGGTTACAAAAGTGAGCTCAAAGCCAGCCTGAACTGCATAGCAAGACCTTATCTTTAAAAGATGAACAACAAACAAATAATCAAAAACATGTAACTAACCTGTTTTGAAACTGTTTCATTGCTATTTTATTTTTTTTTCTCATTAAAATGAACAAAAATGAAAAACAACACAATTAAGTAAAATAGAACAATATATACAAAATGTTCAGCTAAGCTGTCATTCAAAGGTTTAATAAAGTAATTTCAGTGCAAAGAAAAACTGAGTTTACTAATTACAGACATTTACAGAAAGAGTGAACCTCAGAAAAATGAGAATTATTCCTTCAAAATACTTAGAAATACAAGCAGTAATGGATAATAGAGAAATTGGCCAGCATGGTCGTGAATCAAAGTAACTACTGATTATATAAACAATAAATAAAGAGGGACTATTTTGAAATGCTTCAAAACTAGATGGGAAGTAATGTAGAATAATACTAAAAGGGAAGTAGATTAAATTTAAGCATTGGCAAACAAGGACATTAATTTAAATTAGGCTTTATTGGGTACTCATGAAAACTTTATTTATTTTCTGTATTTAGTACAGGATCTACAGGGTCTCTCTAAGTAGATCGGACTCATAGTGATCTCCCTGTTTGCAGCCTCCCAAGTGCTGGGATTATAGGCGCATGCACCATGCCCAGTCTCAGTTGCGGTCTCAGCATGCCCCGGAGGCGGGAGCAGCACGGCATGCCAGGGATGAAGCCCTGCTGCTGCGCTCTGCCTAAACAGGTGCTTTAGTCCACTGAGCTATTGGGAGGCCCCACTCATGGTAAAAAAGTAAAAGGAAAAAAAACATATGTTCATTGAAGTACATAGATGGAAAAAGGAAAAGAAAATTAGATGGTATGTGAAAGTTAAACATAGGCATGATAAGCTAAAATAGAATACACACTAAAAGTTCACATATTTCAATAATCATAATAAATAAGAAGGGATTAAATGAACTAATAAAAGACAAAATATTTCAAATTCAGTTGAAAGAATCCAGAATTTATAGATCTAAAAATAACTTGCAAAGTTTTCAAGTAAAAATATTTACAAATAAACATTAAAAAATGAAATTTGAGCTGGGTGTGGTGGTGCACGCCTGTAATCCCAGTACTCGGGAGGCTGAGGCAGGAGGATCGGTGCGAGTTTGAGACCAGCCTGGGCTACAAAAGTGAGCTCAAGGCCAGCCTGAACTGCATAGCGAGACCCTGTCTCAAAAAGAAAAAAAAAAAAAGAAAGAAATTTGATTTATTTTTTTAATCTTATGTATTTAGTAGAGGGTGCTGAGGGTCTCACTACATAGCTCGGACTCCTAGTGATCCTCTTGTTTTCAGCTTTCCATGCACTGGGATTACTGACATGTGCCACCTGCCCAGTCTCAATAGCTCTCTCACTGTGCCTCAAGGCTGGGGCTGGCACTGCATGCCAAGGACTGAATCCTGGCCACTGCACTCTGCCTAAGTAGGTGCTTTAGTCTGCTGAGCTATCTGGCCAGTCCAAATTTGATATATTAATATCAGATAAGTACAGGTTTTAATGCACAATTATTAATAGCTGAAAAATTCATTTTTGATGATTAAAAGAATAATCTGGAAAGTACAAAAGTTATTAAATATTATAAATCAACAAACACAAAATAAAATGAGAGATTATTTTACTGCAAGTTGATAGGTCAAGTAAGTACAATTTATAGTGATATTTTAATACTAGAATTAATACAGTGGTTTCTACTGAAGTGTCCAAAACACTTGACTCATGAAGAACTGAGCACTTACTATTCATCTTACAAGCACTTTTCCAGTGAAAAGGAAGGAAAAATAACTCTTTTATCAATTCATAAAACTATCTTACCTTAGATAACAAAACAAAGCAAGAAAAGAAAAAGAATTGAACTCGAACTCTCATTTATAAATCCAAATGGAAAGCTCACAAAGCGTAAGGAAACTCAACTTGGCCACTTAGTTCTTTTTAAGTTTGTACTGGGAATCATGCTCAGGACCTTGCACTGTGAGGCAGGTACGGTACCACTGAGCTACACCCCCAGCCTCTACTTAGTACTTTTTGAAAGTCCATTATGATGAAGGAGGGGGTGATTCTTCTCCCAGTGATACAAAGAATTGATGGCATTAGGAAAGTCATAAAATAACTCACCACTTTAACAGATTCTGGGAGGAAAAGCAGGTAAGTACCTCAATAGATGCCTAGAAGCATTTAATAAAAGTTAAATATTTAAAACAACTGGAAAAGAAAGATGTTACTTAATTTGACTAAGAAAATCTAACAAGTATGCTGAAGAACATCACATTTAAATCTTAGAATTTTCTCCTGTAAAGTTAAAAGTACAACAGATACGCCTGCTATTCTTATTCCTAACCAAAGTTGTACACCTATAAGTTTTAGGCGTATAGAAAGGCAAGAAAATGAAATTGAATAGGAATTAGCCTGGGAAAAGAAAATTATCTATAGGCAATCTATTAAAACAAATAGTTGGGAAATGTTACAAATTATAGGATCAATAATAGGAAAACCATTTTCAACTGAAGAGAACGAAGTAACTTGGTCTTTCAGGATTTCACCAGGTAGGATAGCCACAGCCACCATGAGGCCCAACCCCAGTCCATTCTGCTTCAGACCTGGGTTGAGTTTGGTTGTTCTGTGAGTCTGTATTTTCATGATGGAGTCTTTCTTAGGTCAGATTCCCCCAAAAGACTCCTGGATTATATTTTCCTATAACATCTTTTTCTTCTTGGGTTTCCAAATCTGTGGCATAATTGCAGTAAACGCTGTAGAAATATTTTAGAGTCACCACTGGATGTACAACAGGAGTCATGTTCCAATTAATCCACATAGAGTGAACACACTGAAGGCTTTTTTGTTTATTTTTGGATTTTTTTTATTAGAAGAACATATTTATTGAGGGAAAGAAGGAAAGAAAGCTCCTGTCCAAGAGGACAGGAGGGGGTCCCTGAGTGGGTGGTCCTCCACTGAAGGCTTTTAGGCCCACAAATTCTTTGGTGAAAAGAATTTTACCAAGCTTAACAGGAAGCTTGATATTTGTATGCTTCATTTTTGGTGACTAGGAAAAGAGGCATTTATATAAGTTTTTATGGTACTGTGGAAACAAAATGTACTTATTTTAATCGCTGTGCTGACTGAATGACTGTCACCGCTGGGGTGAAATGAGGAGGGGGGGTGAATAGCTTTTAAAGAATTCAGGGACACAATTACTGTGCACTGAGAGACTTATAGAGTGGAGATGTTGCTCTGCTTCTTTTGTCAATAATTTTATCCTTTTCTATGTAGATTTTTATGTTTTCTAGCTGGCTATTGATATGTATGTTTCTACAAGATAGCCTTCAGAAACGCGTAATCAAATAACTTAGCTGATGTTTATGAAATGTGTTAGTTTACAATGAGATTTTTATTTACGTTATGTGGCTAGGCGCCCTCAAGATGCCATTATCTGAGGGTGTTGTCCTTCCCACCTGGTTAGGAAGGGTATAGCTTTCAGAAAGATTAGGAAGCTACTCAGAGTCACACCCTCACTTCGTGGTACAGGATCAGACTCAAGCCAGTAAGTTACTGGTGTTCTTTCAGCCACTCATTAGGACTCCATGACTGAGTGAGGCCATGATCTGAGTGGCACCCTGGATCTCAGAGGACATCTGTATCTCAGGCACAGCTTTCTTGCAACCTCGTTCTCTGCTCAGGATGGAGAGCAGACAATCTGTTTTGTGGGACCATTGAGTGCTCCAAAGCTTTCACTCCCTGCCAAGCACACCAGTTGGATCTGTTAAATTCTAGTCTGAACTTGTCCACTGTGCTTGGGATCTCAGAAAAGTTACTAAGTTTATCTGGTCTCCGTGCTTCTACCAGTTGTATCCAGTCAATAATAATTATCCTTGCTCTGAGAATGATATATCTCTCAAAAATGGGAAAGATATTCTTATTTATCTTGCTGATATTGATGGAAAGAAAAGCACAGCAAAGCTTGACGTCAGCCCATGGGCTTCCCAGGTGAGTACCCAAAGGTGGGGCCTGGTCCTCTCTATGCTTAAATCTCAATCTGTAAACAATCTAAAGTGTAGCAATATAAACATTCTTTGCAGTACTACTGAACAGTGGTATAAAGTAGGCCATTGAGATCTGCCCTTCCCCCTCAGCCTGTCAGCCCTTCCTACAGAGTTAATATTGCTGCTGAAGGCTTGTTTCTTTTTCTTTTGTTCCCTGAGTTTTGTGGAATATGGTTCCTCCTTTTTTTGGTTCCCTCAACAAATAAAATTTTTACATAAAAAGCACATCTCATAGTCACACTGGCTTTTACATTTTATGCCCCAAAGGCTCTTATGGAAGCTCATTATTGTGTCTGTCCTGCATTGGTCAGACTGAAACTGTGGTCATCAATGAGGGATCAAAGTTAGCAAGTGAAATAGAAATCATAAAGTTTTGTCTGTGCCTGGTAGAAAGTTATGGAAAAGAGAAAAATAGCTATAGATATCCTATACAGACAAGCAAGCATCATAATGCATAATGTTGAATACTATTAAACTTTAGAGAAGCAGCACTTACTTAAAGTCAAATCACTAGAGTAGACTCTAATTCACATATCATGGCCCAGAGTCCAAGTTGTTCCTCCTATACTTGCTATACAGCATGTGTTAGGTAATGTTTAACTAGAGTTAAAGGAATTTTCCAGCTTCAAAGATTTTTATGATGGATAACAGAGGCCTATTGACTGCCTGAGTAGATTCTAAAGTTCATAGAATTAACAGCGACTGTGGGAATAACTTTCTTTTTCCTGGATGTTTATGATAAAGAGTAACTTTGTTCTACAAACTATTTGGCACCCCCTGCTATCTCTGGCCTCTCTGAGGCCTTGTTATGGTAACCCAACCTGTATGCTGTCCCTTAACCAGGCTCTTGTCACTACGTCATTCATTGATACTGACCAGCCCGTGTCTCATGATAATACTTACCAAGTTACAGGGAATTCTAATTTGAATATGTTACCACGAAGTGGTCCACAGTTAATATTTGTTTGGGTTGGTTTAATGCAGGGAAGGGGGTGCATTCAGACATAGGATTTATAGAAACCACAGGTCTTTCCCTGGCAATGCTTTCTGAAAGTCTACTTTGGGGAGTTGTGCGGCTAGAGATGACAGATATCACTTGTTTGCTATTGGGGCATTAGACACCAGAGATCTATTCTACGTGATGCTGAATCTCATACAACCTCACTGACCTATTTGCTGGCCCTACTCATGGTAACTAGTTCTTTTGGTGGGGACTGAGGAGTGACAGTTTTGTTTCTCCAAGACAACGGCCAGTGCATGTTGTGCTCAGCCTGGAGGGATCCAGTCCCTGTGGCCTGTGTTTTCTGACGCTTGCTGGCTGCGGCTTTGGCAGGCCCTCCTCTGCTTCCCGTTCTCTGGCTGTGGTGGCGGTAGGGGCAAGGTAGCAGCAGGAAGCATTTGTGCCAGAAGTGAATATTGGTCCAGGGATTAGGAGAGAAGGCCAGCCTCAAACATGTCTTGCTTGTTTCAAGCAAGAAGCACAACTTGGGCTCACACCCTTTCCAAAGAGAGCACTCAGCTGGTTCCCTCATGGCTGTTACAGGAAGGGACAAAGCGAGTAGCCCAGGGGAGTTTTTGTTAGGAGAGCCAAAGTCTTGTCAGTTTTGTGTGTCCCCACGACAGCCCTCTCTTTTCATCTCCAGGCCTTCACATTTCCATGGTAACCTGCATGAGCAGATGTTATGCTTATTGTGTTTACTGCACCATTATTTTAATATGTGTCAGGCTCTTAGCTCATAATAGAAAATTAATAAATATTACCAAATGACCTTTACAACCACCTATTTGAGGTGAATTCTTATTGAACCATTTCTTTTGCTACAGATTAAATACCACTCAGACTGAGCATTTCAGTTAACAAACAAACCCATAAAACAAATAAACACAAAGAATGAGCTGGGAAATCATTTGCCCATTTGTTTGTTTTATGAGGTGGGGCCTCACTAGGTAATTCAGGCTGGACTTGAATTCACTATGTATGCTAGGCTGGCCTCAAACTCATGGCAACCCTTTGCCACAGCATTTGGAGTGCTGGGTTTGCTGGTGTGTGCCACCACCGCCAACTTCCGCACTGATCAGTGCTGTAGCTTTGTCTTTTAGTGGGCTTATTGCCTTAATTCCTCTGTTTCAGCAGATTCCTGTTGCTATCACTGAGTACTACAGACTGGGTTATTAATAAAGAATAGAGGTCTACTTGGCTCACATTTCCAGATACTAGAAAGCCCAAGAGCAGGGTGTGGCATCTGATGAAGAACTTCTTGCTGTATCAGCACATGGCAGACAATGTGACCTGGTGAGACAGAGCAAGGTGGGAAGCCCCACCCTCACGACCTCATCTCTCAAAGCCCCTTCCCTCACAAACACCCTTAGCATATGTATTTGAGGAAGAAGTTTTCAATAAGCAAAATTTTGGCAGACACATGTCCCCACTTGAACTGTCTCCCACTTCTACCACACTGAATTGGGGGTTACTTCAGGGGAAGTCTTGTCTGTCCTCTAGCTCTCTGCCTAGGAAGTATCCCTCATTCCTTTTCTGACTCCTGACCCAACTCTGACCTTCACCCTTCTGGGTAACTGACACCCCTCCTGGACCTTCCTCTACCCCCTTGAAGGCCCGAAACCCTGGGCTGTGCTTATGCAGACACAATGACCCTCCACTGCTCTTCAGGTTCCTCAGTGTTTGCAGAGGCCCAAGAGCTGAAACTTAGCAGACCTTCAAATGGTGTTTGGTGAAAGAAAAAAGAAAACTGCCCCCAACTTTCCAGATTCAGTGTCATGCTAATGGAAGTCAGTGGTACCTTGGGAAGACAGGTGCATAGGGGGTGTATAGAATATAGAATGTTTGAATTATAATAGAAGCCAGAGAAAACAGAGAATGGACTACAGCCAACCTATAATAGGGGGAAGCCTACTACTTGTTGTGCATCTCTCAATGCTTTCCTTTGTGGCTTTTTTTTTATCTAGAAATGTCATTTGATATTATGCTGTTTATATGTTGTCTATCACACATTCTTTGGTTTGGTGGTAAGAAGGCAGAAACCAGTTTCTGTGCTGCTACAGTAGTCACTACCTGGAAAAAAAAAAAAAAAAAAAAAAAAGCAAGTAACTTTTTTCCTTGAGCTCATACAAGAAAATACTGGTTTTGTGGTGCTACCTAATTTAGATATAGACATTCGTGCCAAATATGCCACAAGACAACTATGATAATTATAATACACACTTGTTACATTCACAAACACTTGTAGAGCATCTACCATGTAAATACTGCCATGGCTCTTACCATAAGATCTGGGTAGATTTCTACCTTGGTGTTGCTGGGTTAGGGCCACCTCTTCCAATCTTCCATCATCCATGGGCGACATGCATCAGACCCAGCCTGAGAAGGAAAGGCTGTTTAACTCCTCTCAGAATAAAGGATGGAGGGCAGCCTCTTCTTGCTACCTTCTCTGGCTGCTGTGAGATGCACTAATGCAGGGCTTCAGAGGAAGAGGAAGACCAGAATGTGGGGGCAACACCAAGGCAAGAGAAAGAAACTTTTATATGCTAGATAAGGCTGAGGTGGAATAAGAGAAATTACTGGAGCAACAGAATTTGAAGGGAGGAGGGACCGAAATAAGAAATGGGGAAAGGGAATGACATAGAAGGTGAGAGAAAACTTTACAGATGAAGCTGGGGAGAGGATGGAGAGCAGAGAGCCATTGCTATGCGAGTGAGGCAGGGCTAGGCCACTGCTTCTGGGAGATCTGTCCCTCCCATGAGCCTGGAGTCCACCATTTACACACGTGCCCCAGCTCAGGACCTCATGCCAGCTGCCAGGGATCTCTTTCTCCTTAGATGCTTCATATCTGGTTTCTTGTCTCATTTGCTGCTTTTCTTTGTGAGGCTCCTGTCCCTGCAGGTCGGGCCATGGTTTAGAATGATTTCATGCTATGGACTGTTATAGACATTCAACTCAGAGCAATGAGGGGGAGCCATTCAGTCTTAGTTAAATAGTTTATTTATATATTGAGTTTTTTTTTTTTTTTTTTTGTCTTTTTGAGACAGGGTCTCGCTATGCAGTTGAGGCTGGCCTTGAGCTCACTTTTGTAGCCCAGGCTGGTCTCGAACTCGCATCCATCCTCCTGCCTCAGCCTCCTGAGTGCTGGGATTACAGGCGTGAGCCACCACGCCTGGCCCTTATATATTTAGTTCCTAAAGACATTTATCCCATTTAAAATCTAAAGACAGTCCTTTCCTCCTCATGCTAGAGCCACCCTGAGCATATGGCATATGTCCTGGCACACTCACCAACCTCAGTTTTTTCTGTTCATCCTTTTGCTCATGCCACACTAGTTTTCTTGATGTTCCTCCACACACATGATACTCTTCTTCTACATTTGAAACTAACATTAGCTACTGTTTTAGTATAGAATGCTGATTGGAAGATATTTATGTAGCTCTGTCCCTAGCCTTTTTCAGGTCTCAGTTCAAATGTTATCGTCTCCCAAAAGATTTTTCTGACAAGCCTATTGAAAACACCCTTTTATATCAATTTTCATGGTCACACTTCTGTTTTTTTCATACTATCAGTTGCTATCTAGTTTTCTTCCTTCCTTCCTGCTTACATTCATGTACACATGTGTTTGTCTCTGCAAGCTAGAGTATAGGGACTTTGTGTTTGTGATTTTAGTATATGTCTCTTACATTCCCGCATTCCTTATGAACAGAGATATGGACTTTGTCCCAGACTACCTTCTCCAGGATAATTGTATGTAAGTATCCTGGAAGGCAAAGATGGGGGTCCCTCTAGTCTAGATCAAAGAACAGGAAAGCTTACTAACCATTACAAAAGGCTGGGCCCCACATGTTCTTTATCCAACAGTCTGCCAAGGAGTATGCATGTAGCCTTCAGGATTTTGCCATTCTGACTTGTCCTGCCATAAACATTTTACTGTAGGGTGCTATCTTTGGAAAAAACACCTAAAAGGGGGATAACTGGGTCATGTGGAATTTCTAATTTCAGTTCTTCATGAAGTCTTCATACTGATTTCCATAATGGTTACAATAGGTCACTTTTTTATTTATTTATTTATTTTTTCAGAGCTGGGGATTGAACTCAGGCCCTTGTGCCTGCCAGGCAAGCATTTATTCTACTGAGCTCTCTCCCCAGCCCCTTAATAATTCTCATATCTATCAATGTGGGAAGGTTCCTTTTTTTTACCAGAGCCATGATAGTATTTGGTATTTCTTGATATTTGTCATTCTTTCTGGAGTCAGATGGAATTCTAGCATTGCTTTAATTTGTATCTCTCTGATGACCAAGAATGTTCTACATTTTTTAACATATTTGTTGGTCATTTGTGTTTCTCTATGAAGTATCTGTTCATTTCTCTTGTCAAATTCCTGAGAATTTTATTTTAGGTGTCCTATTATTTTTGCATTCTTTATATATTCTACTTATTAGCTGGCAATTTTTTTTTTCAATTCTGTAGTTTGACTCGACTTTACTAATAAAGTCTTTTGTTGTACAGAAGCTTTTTATTCTAACATAATCCCATTAGTTGATTTTTGCTAACTATTGTTCAGCCGCAGCTTTATAATAGAATACTAATTAGCTACAAAGAAGGACACATTTGTAATATGTATAGGAAAATGGATATAGCTAGAAAATATAGTGTTAAGTGAAATAAGTCAGACACAAGCTTGAGTGCTGCAAGGTATCTCTCACTGGAGTAAAACTAAGTACATTAAAAGAAAAGCAAAGGAAATATGGAGCTAAGGGGATGAATTTCTTACAGATGGGAGGGTGTTCTGGGGCCTAAGGGCTAGGGGTGAGGGATTGGGAAATAGAATGAAGATATCCCATGTACGAGATCCTAATAACCTCCATGAATGTGGTCACTATATGCCATAACTATGAACTAAGATTAATAATAGCAAGAAGAAAGAAAAGGGGGAAAGAGGAATTAGAAGAGGAAGGAAGGAAGAAGAAAGAGGATTTTAAGAAAGAACCCCCTAAAATGTAAAATTTCTTGTGTTGAAAACATGTGAATCTGGGCGTGGTGGCTCACGCCTGTAATCCCAGCACTTGGGAGGCTGAGGCAGGAGGATCGTTGTGAGTTCGAGACCGGCCTGGGCTACAAAAGTGAGCTCAAAGCCAGCCTGAACTGCACAGTGAGACCCTGTCTCAAAAATCCAAAAAAAAAAAAAGAAGAAAACATGTGAATCTTATAGTCCAGCTGATGAAGACAAATACGGGCATACATGTATGAATGAATGCATATGTGAAATTAGATAGTGATTTGATAATGTGAAAAAACAGAAGCGTTTTAATACTTTAGAAGAGAAATATGAAAAGATTGAGTTTGCACAGCCCAGGATCCTCCCCACCCCCAAGACATTCCCCTGCAGTGCAACTGTCGTGCAAATCTCCAATCTGAGTTCCAAGAGGTGACTCCAAGGCCCCCGTATGTTGCTAATCTGCACTTGCACAAATGTGGCACGTTAGCTTTTATCTTGCAAGTAGGGCGAAACCTGCCTAGCTCAGTACTTTCGGAGAGAATCCTCGGCTCCCTTTATGTCTGGGTAGAGTCCTTTCCTCCCTTCCCACACTGCTACCAACGCTCAGATCTTCTGTTCCCGTTAGGCACCCAGTGCTGGTGCCTAGCACATGGCAGATACGGGCTCAAGCACTCTGAGTCCTGAGTGGGATTCATCCATCATAGCTGAAGAACATTCCTGACCCGCAGATCCAGTCTCAACGCCAGCTCTGCACGCAGAAAGTTGAAACAATCAGACTCTTGCCAGAGCTTTGCAGAACTTGGACTTTGTTTGTGAAGGTTATTTATGGAGAGCTGTCTTTGCACACAGCAAGCCTGGGAATTTACAGGACTGTTTTTGGTATCTCCCTGATCCTCAGCTGTCTGGGGAATCTTTGATTCATAAGATGCTGCTGCCGCTAATGCTTGTGTATCAGGGTCTGAGCTTGCCTTGCCACTTTGCCTGAGATAACCTAAGGATGTTTTTAAAGAGCTGCAATTACTTATTCACACAAGCTAATCGAGGCAGATGCAGCAAATTTTATACCCAAAGGCCTTATGTAATTGAATTTTAATATATAAATGCATGTTTTCACTCAATTACATTATAATTTTAGAGATAGTAGTATTCTCATTGCTTAATGGTCTGCACTGGGGATTGATTACTACTTCTATCCTCCAAATGTATGCGGAACACCTATTATGTCCAAAGAGTAGGGTGAGCCTTGCAGCAGAGCAGATGCGCTGCTCCTTACTTAGAGTAGAGCATAATGCAAGCCTTAGATATAAACAGAATGTTAAGTATCAGTATGAGCGAAAATCTGTGACGATTTTAGAGAATAAAGTGATGGGAAATGAGTTCATTTCTTAGAGTGTCAAGCTCCCAGCCTTATCCTAAGCCCTTAATAAGTGATTATTTAATGAAGTGCAGGAAAGGTAAAATATCTTTTTAGGAAGACCAACAATTTCATGGAATAGATGTTATTTTGGATCTTGTAAAATAGGCTAATGCAAAATCTCTGGGAAAGAGCTTCATGCTTAGTAAATACATATGAATGCATGTAGACAGAGTTCTTCAGCACTGAGCCCTTTAAATCAACTTTATACGGCTGTTCTCTCCTCTACTTCAATACTAAGCACTGTTAGAAATTATATGACTGATGACTCCTACTAGTAATTAGGACTGCTAAGTGAAGCTTCTTTATCCTAACATGCTAATCACTGTTCTTGTCTCTGTTCCAAATAAATAATTTGGTGACTAACGCATGCTTTACATTTCAAAATAGGTTTAGAACCAGGGCTACTCTCGGCAAAACTGTTAAGCAGGGAGAATTTGTCATCAGCTTTCTTTCCCCAGATGGCACTCATATTCTGAAATACACAAAATGTGATCAAAACATACAGTGAATATTTAAATAAGAAATTTATTCCAATCAAAGACACCTTGCCATCAATCCTCCTCAGGATACTCCCCATCACTTCAAACTTGGCCCATATTCTTGCCACATTCTGAAGCAGTTCAGGGTCCTGTTTTGTATCTTTACAAGATGTGATCTGACGTTTGGTGCATCCTATAAGACAGAGGCAGGGTTGCCGTGGCATGATGCTGCGCCCTCATCAGCTTTATTCACTGGTTCTAGCACATAGGACTTGGGCACAAACATTTTTAATCCATTGTGAACTCCGAGGCAGTCAGAACAGTGCAACTAAAGGTATTTATGCAAAAGGACTTCCCGAAGTGCCTCAGAAAGTAGCAAGCATGATAGAACAAGTGTGTTTGAAATGAAGGAAAGTATTTTGAAAGTAGTTAAGAGTAGTGTTTTTTATTGTAATAAATTTTAAAAGCGTAAATGTTCACTATATTTCTCAATCATACCTTATAATTCTAACAATGCTACCAACTACTTTTGGTTCTCAGTTCTTTTTTTTCTTTTTTTCTTTTTTTTCAGTAGAGTCCACAGGGTCTCACTACACAGATCAGACTTGTAGTAATCCTGTTTTCAGCCTCGTAAGCACTGGGATTGCAGATGTGTGCCACCACGCCCAGTCTCAGTCACTATCTCAGTGTGCCCCAGGGGTGGGACAGGTAGAGCTTGTGGGGGGATGGAAACCTGGACACCGCACTCTGCCTAAGCAGGTGCTGTACTCCACTGAGCTATCTGGCCGGCCCTTGGTTGACAATTCTTAAAGACTCACTACTGCTCAGCAGCTAATTGCTTGATAGGCAAATGGCCAAAATATTCCATCATAATCAGTTGGTATTTTTTGGTATATTTAGAGATGGTAGAGGATGAAGAGATAGATCAGTGCTCTAAAGTTCCTGCTTATGCAAGCTTAGGCAGCCACAAGGACCATGATTCAATTCCGGGCACCACATGCTATGCCAGACCCATGCCTAGGGCAGGCTGAGCCAGCCATAACAAAAGTAAATAAAGTTTATATTGGGTTAATGTAAAATTCATAGTTTTAAAATGGTGGTTTGAATAGTGGACATTTTGTTCATCATGACAAGCTGGGCTTTAGATACACAGTATGCTACATGCCATTATATTGAGTCCTAGAGTAATAGAAAGCAAACAATCAACCAATAAACATATATAATTCCTGTAAAGTCATGAATCATACTATTAGAGCTAAAGTAGATTATATCAAAGTTCACATCTTTTGATATTTAAGTCAGGCTTAGCAACTTTAAAAAATCATTGTTAATACATGATTATGTGATAATTTTATTTCTAATTCAGAGCTGCCATCAAACTGATCATTAACAGGTCTCACTAAATGAAGGAAAAATTTTGAATATTATGAACCAATTACATATTGCAACTTTCTTCCAAGTTACAGTGGATAGAAAGCAACTTTCATAAGAGAAAATCAGTTTCCAGTTCAAGTGACTGTTCTAGGGTGATAGAAACATCCCTGACTCCACTCGGATCAGGACTAAGATTGCTGGCTGTCCTGGAATTCTGTCATGAATCCCAGATCTTCTTCACTGAAGACTGATTTTTTACAGTATTTCTACTTGTGTGTAACTTTTAAGGTAATAAATTAACCCAGTTCCCAGGATTTATGAATATGCCAAGACACTTTTCCCTTGAGGTATGAAGAAAATAAGTCTCTATGATCAGTGAGCTTCTTTCAGGCTGGAACATTTAGGGACCATTTTATATCTAGGAGCAAAGAGTTTAGAGATTTATCAACTTTTAAAGGTAATTTTGCTCCTTGGAGAAAATAATAAAAATAAGCAAATAAGAGCAAAGCTTTTGCTCAAAGACTCTAGAGGTTCATAGATTTTCTGCCTGGCATTTTCACTCTTTTCAAGCCATGTATTAATGATGCTGACCTTTTTAGTAATTTGATTCCAACAATGGCAGAGCAGCAGTAGTACTCAAAGGCTGACAGCCGGATGTGGTCCAGCCAGGGAAGGCATTACTGTTTTAAGTTAAAGAGCTATTTGTGCTTTTGTAACAGGAAAATTCCAAACTATCGAGAGACCCCTCCATCCTCTACAATATCATGGCAATCTTCCTGTGTATGCATCAGTGACTTTTCCATTATTCGTCCAAAGGAGGCAACACCCACAAGCTAAGTGTGGAGAGGTTTATTTGGCTCACCGTTTCCAGTGGGTTCTGTTTAAAGTCTGCTGGACCCAAGGCAGAAATGGCTTGGTGGACGGGTCTAGGAGAGGACATCTGCTTGTTCTTGACAACCAAGAAGCAGAGAGAAAAGGAAGGAGCCAGGAATAAGAATATATTCTTCCAGGTCACAACCCGAGTCACACAACTTCAACTAGGTTCCACCTCAGAACAGTGCTGAACCCAACAAGGGATAAATCCACTGATGAGCACAGCACTCTGATCCAGTGACACCCCCAACCATGAGAATTTGAGGGAGCATTTTAGATCTGAGTTAGAACCTTGTATTTTCTAGAACTCATAAAAATTGATTACGCATTTGTAAATTCGTATCTACTGAACATTTTTGTGATAGCTTCATTCTTTCATTGAGTTGTAACTTGAAAGAGTCCTTTGCAATCGTATCCTCAAACTTCCTACTCTCAGTGGTCTTAGCTGTGAAAAAGACAACTCTAGTGTGCTTAGATGCATCATTTGTTTTTCTTTTTTCTGTTTTTTTTTTTTTTTTTTTTTTTTTTTTTTAGGTGAGGGAAAACAGCCATTATAATTCCCACAAGGGCCTTATGTTTAGGATTGTTGGAAACAGATCCCCAGACTCATAATAAAGCACTCAGAATCAAGAATTCTTGGCAAGACATTTTCAAGCACACTCTAGCAATGAGGTAGCAGGTGCACAGGACAAAGGAAGGATGTCCCATGCATCCCTAATGCAGGAAAAGCAGCTGATCTTTTTCCCACATTGGTTAGGTTACAGTTTATCCTGACTGGCTATTTTGAACTGTGCAAAGGGTTGCTGGGCTGGGTTTTTAAGGGAAAGGAGAGTGGGAGTGTGGAACAGTGAAAGTCCTTGGCTGTTAGTAGGTTATCTTCAGCTGTTAGCTATGTTCCTAGAGTCTAAACTCCACAGGCAATTCTTATAACTTGATGTGTCTGGGAGGAGCTTCCTAAGGTAGACTAGTGTCTGAAAGGGAGGTGTTCCTGTTTGATGGAAAAGGCAGAGATACTGTTTCTCACAGTATGTACACTCTTTAGTGGAATGTTTGGGTTCACTTTGGGCACACAGATCAGAGAATTTATAGCTTTAGCCTATTATCCCCTATTGTTTCTTTTCCACTCTCCTCACTGTCTTTATATCTTCTTCAAATAACCACATTTTACAAGCATCCAGCAGGTAGATTCACAATTCAGTAAGCAAGGGACCTAGGAAAATTTACTCGGCCACATGCACAGTGGGCCATACTCTTAGAGAGAAAGGGAAAGGACAAGTTCAAGATTATTTCTAGCTTTGAAAAGTGTAAGCAAGCTCACTATTTAAAAGGTTAATTGGATACTCTGCCTAGTCATTCCTTCTTTCTCTATGGCATTAAACTTTTCCTTGAACTATTAGATCAGGCTGCGAAATTTAGCTTTCGGTTTTTAACCAGATTCATTTCCTGTCCTAAATCTTTTTTTTTTTTTTTAAATCAGAGTTAGCTTTTAAACTACAATGGGAACCCCCCCCACTTTCTCAAGATTTCAAAGTATTTTTCAAACACCCCTGGCTTGTCTAATAGTCTAATTCTCTTCCCATACACTCTATGACACCATTCTCGAATGACAGATGGTACATGGAGAGAGGCGGAGCTAAATAGGAAGTCGTTGCTCCTAGCCATTCATGGGGACTAATGTAGACTCAGTTACCTCCAGTACAGCACCACTGCTTCACTATGAGTCACCTTTGGTCACGTGGAAAAATGTCTCTGCATAGACAAATCTATTATATTGTTCCAAGGTGTTGTAGTGACAAGCAGTGCTTTCCAACTTCTTCCTGTTCTGTGCAAAGAACTGGTCAGAACAATTGGTAAATGTGAATATTTAACATGTGCGGTAGGTCTAAAAAGAAGAAGCAGAAAACAAGAAGAAATAGAAGCTCACAAGACATGCTTGAGGAAAAAATGTTCCCTGAAGGAAAAACAGAAAATGCCTCTGTACCTGACAAGCCTCTGCAGGAACAGGAGGGTGATGGCAGTAAGGTCAATCGTTGCCAAACTTCCTAACTCTCTTCTGACATTAGATGCAGGCAATCCCATTAAGAACTCATGTGATGTGATGCTAGAAGACTGGTAGCAGGAACAAGGCTCAATACGATCTCATGTCAGAGGACTGATATTAGCTAACAGGCTTGGAAGCTGCCGCTCTGCACCTGCGGTTCTCAGGTCTCCTCAGCTGCCTCAGCCACACTGCTATGCTCCAGTCTCCTGCCTCCCTAGGAGGTGTGGTCAAAATATACAGTGAATGTTTACATTTTTAAATTTATTATAGTAAAAGATCCACTGCCATGAATCCTCCTCAAGACACTCCCCCTCACTTTGCACATGCTCATCCCATGCATTTGTGGCACTTTCTAGGGCAATTCTGAAAGCTCTTCTTCTTTACCTTTTTTGCAAAGCATGATACAATAAATGAAGTTTGCTCACTAAAGATGGCAGTGCCCAGGGCGGCAGCATAAAAGTTGAAGTCAAAACACTCAGTCTGGTGGAACTGGGATAAAAAGCAGTGGGGAACCCGTGCTACTTTGCGACTGATTGTAAAGAACCTCCAGAATGCGGTGAAGGTGGAGGATGTCTGGCAGCTGTTTGCCACCTTCACCAAACTGACAGACTGAAATCTCAAGTTCACCAAAGATCGGAAGTTCCAAAACTTTTTGGCTTCATCAGCTTTGAGTCTGAGGCTGAGACCCAGAGAGTGCTGAGAAATTTTGACAAGAGCTTCGCTGACATCGCCCACATCACAGTGGAGTTCTGCAAGTCTTCTGGGGACCCAACAAAGCCGTGAGCCTGCAGCAACCTTGACCAGAAACCCAGTGAATCCAAGAAGTCATCATAAGACACCAGTTGTCCAGAAACTAAGAAAGAAAAGAAGAAAAGGGAACTCAGTGGCCTGGAGAAGCCAAAGAAAGACACCAAGTCCCAGGAGTTGCTGTCAGTTCATCAGGAGAGGACAAGGTGGCTACATGAGCCAGTGATGTGCTGGATGCTGAGACTCCACAAGGGAAGAGCAAGCCAGCTGGTGACTACCTGAGCTTCAACTGTGACTGGACAGGAAGAGGAGGAGGTGGAGGCAGTCGGAGAGGAGCCCAACGAAGAAGAGGTAGAGGCCCAAGGCAGCCATGCACAAGTAGCTGTCAAACACAGAGTGCTTGAAATCCAAGATGGTACAGGCTGACTTGACTTCTTCCTCAGAGGAGAGAGAGGATGAAGCCAGGAACTGTGGCCAGGAGAGTGAGGCTGTGGAAGAGCAGGCTTTTGCCATGCTGGCCCAGCAGGAGACAGAGCACAGGGTGATGACTAGCCTGGGACACAGGGCCTCACCTGGGCACTGTAGACCTCAGGACTAGAAAGCTGAGACACAGAAGCCACACGGCCAGAATGAGCCCACCACCCGCAACGTGGCGAAGAAGGGCGAGGTGCCTCGTTCAACAACACAGGGAAAAATGTTATAGAATCCTGGCACCCCTGAAGCCAGTGACCATTTGAGTAATGGGGAATGCTCACAGGAACAAGACAGGGTACATTTTTGTGCACTTGAGCAGTGAAGAGGAAGTGAAAAAAAGCCATAAGATGTAACAGTAAGAACATGGTGGGCGTTACGTCAAGGTGTTCAGGGAGAAGAAGGTCCCTGTGGCCAAGGAACCCGTGAAGAATAGCAAGGAAGCTTGGCCGGGCCAGTTGCTCTGGGAGAATGAGAAGAAGAGGACCTGGCTGACCCCAGCAGGCTCTTTGTGTCCAGCCTTCCCTACACCAGCACCAAGCAGGACCTGAAGAAGCTCTTCTCCATCCACAGCCCCCTGTCAGAACTACACTAACTCATTGATAGCCCAAGAAGCCCAAGGGCTTTGCCTTCCTCACCTTCCTATTTCCTAAGCATGCTGTAAAGGCCTACACAGAGGTGGATGGGAGGGTGTTCCAGGACCAGATGCTGCTGTCCACCACTAGGAAGGAGGCCAGTGAGGAGGCCCGTGGCCCCAGGGTTACCTTACAAGAAGAAGAAAGACTCCAAGGGCAAAGCCCATAGGTCCAGCTCTCAAGGCAATGCCACTGCGCAGAAGTACAGCACCACCAAGAGGCAAGTGTTCAACACAAAGACAAGGGCAGTATAGCCCTGCACATGGTCCTGGGGGAAACACAGCTGGTCCGGGAAATATGGAGCTTCCTGCTCAACGATGGAGTCTACCTGGACTCCTTCAGGCAGGCCACAGCAGAGTGAAGCAAGAGAGTGATTCTGGCCAAGAACCTCCTGGCAGGCACCCTGGCAAGTTAGCTGCAGGGGACTTTTGGCTGCTTTGGCAGCGTGGGCCAGGTGCTGCTGCCTTAGGGCAGCATCATGGCCATCATGGAGTTCCTAGAGCCCTCAGAAGCCTGTAAGACCTTCACACAACTGGCCTATTCCAGGTTCTACCATGTGCCTCTGTATCTGGAGTGGATTCTCATGGACATTTTCTCCAGCACAGCACCAACGATGGAAGCACCTCAGAGTGCAGCAGCAGAGCTTGTGGGGAAGGACAAGGGGGATCCAGAAGCCTTAGGAGACAGCGAGACACTAGAAACTGAAAAGCCAGAAGAGGAAGGGGTATCAGCCTCCCCCACCAAGAAGGAAGAAGAGGAGGAAGCGGAGGAGGAGGAGGAGGAGGGGGAGTGCCTTCCAGGCTGTACTCTATTAAAAACCTCAACTTCAACACCAGAGAGGAGATGCTGAAAGGTGTGTTTTCCAGGGGCCAGGGAGATAGCTCAGGGACACAAGTGCCTGTCTGGCAAGTGCAAGCTCCTGACTTTGATACCTGGTTCTGGGGGGGAGGTATTTTCCAAAGTGGGGGCACTGAGGAGCTTCTCTGTCTCCAAGAAGAGCAAAACAAGTGAGCTGCTATTCATGGGCTTTGGATTTGTGGAGTACAGGAAGCTGGAACATGCATAGAAAGCCCTGAGGCAGCTCCAGGATTGTGTTGTAGACAGCCCCAAAGCAGCATTGTGGATCTCAGAGTGAGACACCAAGGAAGCCCTGATGTCTGCCCAGAAAAAGCAGGTTCCCAGGAAGCAGACAACCTCCAAGATCCTGGTTCAGAGCCTCCCCTTTCAGGCTGACCTCTGAGAGATCTGAGAACTGTTCAGCACCTTCGAGGAACTGAAGACAGGGCATCTTCCAAAGAATAGGACAGGGACACGTGCACACATGGGTTTCAGCTTCTTGGACTTCCTCACAAAGCAAGACACGAAGCAAGTCCTCAATGCCCTGTGTGATAGCAACCACTTGTATAGCTGGAGGCTGGTCCTGGAGTGGGCAGACTCTGGGGTGACCCTGTAGGCCCTGCGGTGGAAGATAGCTGAGCATTTCCATGAACCCCTAAAGAAGTGGTCTGCGTTGTTGGGTGGGATTCTGCAGCACCTACAGGACAATGTGAGTGACAGCTGGGGCAGAGCCTTCAGCTGTGAGCCGGCAATGTCAGGTGCCACCCGTACACCTGCAAGAGAACCAGGCCTAGTACCGAGCTTCCTGGGTCTCTCCTCTACTCAAAACCTCTATGAGAAACAGCCCAGCAACCCAGAGACATGCAGAGCTGAGACCTGACCTTTCTCACCCCAGGTGGCCACAGAGAAGCCATCTGCGTCTGTCCCAAGGACTAGGCCTGTGTCTTGCGCCTCCTGATCATAGAGACCACAGCCTGCTTCTGTCACCCTGAGACACCTCTGATCAGCTCCAACACCAGGATGGTGAGTGCAGTGGGGACTGAGTGGAGTATGGAACACAACAAAGGCTGCACCCAGCCAGATACTGGACCGCTCAGAAGCTGGAGAAGCACAGATAAGAACACAGCATACATGCCAAGTCACATCCATGTACCACACCACGTCCACCAGTGCAAGTGTCCTCAGCAGGTCTCTGCCAGGAAGCACTGTGTCCATGCCCTCTCCACCCCAAAAGGGCTGGCACAGCCCTATGCCAGGTGATCCAGAAGATAGAGGGGGATGCAGCCTCTCAGCCTGGGCCAAATCCCTGCACAAGGTGCTCCAACCCTGTAGCCCAGACCAGGCCAGCCCAGAGGCCTGGATGTTTCTGTGTACAGCAAGGTGGGAGCTGCCTGTCTTGCGTGGGTGGCCCTGGAGAACAGTGGGTTAGTCCAACAAACTCTTGGCCTTCAAAAAAATACAGTACAGTACAATACAGTGCAATACAATACAATACAATAAAATACAATACAATACAATACAAGACAAGACAATACAATACAATACAATATAATACAATACAATACATGAAGTGAATCTTATTGCCAAGGTTCATCCAATGCAAAGGCAGGCTCATATAAACATTATAGTGTTCTTCATCGACCTTATTAACTGGATCTAGCCTCATGGTGTAGTAGAAGGTGCCCATCAGCTAGTCTGCTAGTTGCCCTGGTGGCAGTTCCTGCTGTAGTCCCAGTTGCTTCCGTTTCCCAGATACTGCTAGTCACTGTGATGCATTCCTGGTCACTCTAACGCATATTGTAGGAACCAATCAAGGATAGCCAAGTAATCGGCTTCCTGCCTGCAACTCCACAATAGGTTAAATCCCAGACTTTTAAGGTAACTGGTTAGCAAACTAATGAGATCAGTTACTCATAATTTGTTACTTATTGAATCATAAATTTGAATGTTAGGATATAGTGAAAAACTAGGGGGTAATGAATCTCACAATCTGATCTCCTTGAGATTAAGGGCTACTGGTTAACTAGCGCTGCACATGCAGATGTAACAACCAACGGGCCTTTTAGAGCCTTTCATTTATGAACTCATAGCCAAGGAAAACCAGACATTGGAGCACTCAGAAGCTGGAGAAGCACAGATAAGAACACAGCATACATGCCAAGTCACATCCATGTATCACGCCACATCCACCAGTGCAACCTATGTTTCTCTAACCCTCCAATATATCCCAGCTCTACGCAGATATCTGTTAGGCACATTGAGCCATTCTATGAAGAGGACAGTTTACTGTATATTGTCTCATTTCCACCTAGAATAAGAACAGAAGGAAAGCCAGGCTGTTTGTTTATCTAAGATCAGATAAGATTAATGTTCATTAGCTGGCCCTTAGCCCCTATGGTAATATTGTTCCTTGGAAATCTATGAAAGAATTTTCTGGCCACAAGCAATATGATCAGAGTCTTAGAGATATACTGATTCAATTGGAATCAGACAAATGGGCCAGGTCAGCAGAAGGTGTTGTGATGTCACACAGTATAACATGTAAGACTTTGGAGACATAGATGCACATTCTGTAAGGTGTCAGCACCTCTCGCTCCCTTTTTTCCACTTTTCTATTCCTTACCTAATCCTACAATAATATTTTTTCTCTCCTTTCTAGGACCCTTTCTCCGGTTCCCTTTATTTGTCTTCAGTTTTCCTGTATTTTTTTTATTTTATTCATTTTAATGAGAAAAAAAAAAAGATAAAATATCAATGGAACAGTTTAAAAACCAGTTAGTAGGATAGAGTAGGATAGTTACAATTAATAGCATGCATATTGTTGTCTTTATAGTAGTTATTCAGAGGAAAAGGTGCAGACCTGGTATCTTATCTAAACAGTATTACTACAAGTTTTTATTTAATTATTTTATTTATTTATTTGTTTGCTTATTTATTTATTCATTTTTGTGGGATTGAGTTTCAAATTCAGGACCTTGTACTTGCCAGGCAGGCGCTTATGCCACGGAGCTATCTTCCGACCCAACTACAAGCTTTTATTTTCAATAAACTAAGCCAAAATAGCTATATATCTACTGCATATATATATATATATATATATATATATATATATATATACATATATATCCTTGTGTATACATACATACGCATATATTTCTTTTCTTTTTAAAGTTTTAATACTAGGAGAAAATATCATACCATGTCTTATAAGTAGATTTTAAGTCAGAGATACAGATGAATCATAAAATAAAAAGTATAATTAAACAATATTCAGAAAATTAATTAAATATTAATTAATAAAATTAAATATTTCAAAATAATATTCCAAAATTAAAATTGAATCATGATTCCAACTTAGAGGCCAGAATGTTGTGTATCATATGTATGAATCTGTAATCAATTCAGAGTATTCACATAGCATTCAAATAGGTGAATATATACAAAGATATCAACTAAGGAAAGGTTTCCATGGTAGTAAAGAATTACTATGAATAAAACATAACATAAATACTGGAATGGCAAACATATGACCAGAACTTCTAATGTTTTGGGGATAGGATATCATGCAAAGTTCTAGTATGTCATGTACATGGATAGTGTCCATGATGTTTACTGGTGGCCAGGTGTCACTTGTGGGACTGAGCTCCTGTTATTTTCTTGATATCCACCCTGTGACCCATAGAGTGTAGGAGAAGTCCATTTGTAGAATATGCTGATGGACATATTCTGCTGCTGTATACCAAAGAATAGTTGAAAGACTGCTTTGTATACCTCTTTTTCTCCTGTGTTTAATTATTTGCCCCATTTTGTGGGTTCTTTCCATTCTCCTTCATAGAGTTGTGGGCATTTTGATCCTCTCTAGAATGTCTTTTAGTAAAGTATGCAGGGTTGGCTTTGTAATCATGAAATTCTTTGGTTGTTCTTTGTCCTGGAAGTATTTCACTTCTCCATTAAACTTGAAAGAGGGTTTTGCATGGTATAGCAGTCTGGGATGGAATTTGTTTTCTTTCAAGACTTGAAGTACTTTGCTCCATGCTCTTCTTGACTTGATGGTTTGTAAAGAGAAATCTACCATTATTCTAATGGGTTTTCCTTTAAATGTGATCTGTTTCTTTTCTCTAGCAGCTTTAATATACCGTTCCTGTGATAAATTTCTGGGATCTTGATTATTAAATGTTTGGGTGTGGTTTTCACTGGGTTGGTGTTATTTGGAGTTCTATATGCTTCATTTACCTCAATGTCAAATTGTTTCCCCATATTCGGGAAGTTTTCTGCCATTACTTCTTCCCATATTCTTTTTATATCATTTGTACAGACTCCTTTCTCATTGATGCCTATTATCTTACGTTACGTTCATTGAAACAATTTTGCCAGCTTGTGATTGAGGTTTTAAGTTCCTGTATAGCACTTTGAATCTGCTTCATACATTCAGTTACTTTCCCATATTGCTCATTCAAGGATTCCATTGTTTTTCTATTCTCCTCTATTTTTTATCATTGTCTTCAGAATCACTTAGTACTTCTTTAATTAGGTGTGTCATTTCCTTTTTTACTTCAGAAATTATTTCTGATCTGATTCCCTGAGTCTATGCCTTTCTAAAGTTGTTTTTTTACTTCAGATGGTATTATTACAGAGATTTCAGGTGTGTGATTCCCACTTGCTTTTATGCTATTATGTTCTGTATGTGTTCTGGGTAGACTTGGGACCTGAGAGTGCATTTTCCTCCTTGTCTTTGTAATTTTGTATAGCCCTGCCTTTTGACCTTTGGTGTAGATCTTTGGTAGAGTTCTTACCTTAGCACCAGGTCCAGATCTAGGAAGTTCAAAGTTGTCCAGGTGGGTGTGGCTTGGGTCTGGCCTCTGAGCTCCACTTCTTCCTGCTGCAGCCTGGGAGGCAAGCCTGCTGTGCCACTCTGGCAAGATATTCTGCTCCTGGATCAGCTGGGTTGGTCTTGTCTTTAGTCTCTCTACAGGGAGTTCTGTGGCAATTTTCCACACTGGGTGCACTGGGCCTGGTTGCTGGATCAAATGAGTTTATGGTGGGCCCAGGGTGGTCTCACTCATGTGCCGGGCGAGGTTGCTGCCCTTGTATTTTTTTTTTAATCGCTTATTTTATACATGAATGTATGCTGTCAATATACCTTTCTCCCAGTTTCCTTAAAGTTAGTTTGATTTAATATTGCCATTTCTGAAATATTATTTTCCCTGCCTTTCCTATGTTCTGAGCAGTGCATGATACATAGGATAGAACTTTAATGAATATAGGAAGTTTCTCTCCTTTCAGAACAGCCTCTTTCTGGGTGAACCCTGAGGTGGTTGGTGTGTTAATGAAGAGGTAGATAATCTCTCTACTCAGTAAGCCTCATTAACAATCCTAAGTAATTCTTAGTTCTGCCCAAGTGAATACAGTCTCACAGTTCTAGGCATTTTGGTAATGACGATGGCATTACTGAACACTAAGTGCTAACAGAGAGGTTGGGGTTAGCTCAGAACATTCTGCTCTTGTGTTGATGGTTCACGTCCTGATGCCTGCCAAGAGGAAGCTTCCCAAGTAAAGCATTTGCTAGAACATTGACAGAAACATCGCAATAGGCAAAGAAAGAAAGATCTAGATTTATTACTTTTTCCCTGAAAAAGTAAATGAAGAATATTAGATGTTTCTCAAATATAGAATCAGATTTAGATGTTTATATAACCATACTCAAATTCATATAAAAGAAAAAGTTGTATCAAAATTCTTTAACTTTTCCATCACCAAATTCCCATTACCTAAATTGCTTCACAATTATAATGTGCTTTAAAATAAATCACATATGCAGTCTAAAAATTCAGACTGTTCTATGAAGTTTATAATGAAAAATAGCGGTTTTACTCCTTTTTCACTTCTGATTTCTACACCACAGGCTGAGAATGAAGCCTTCAGGTCGTGGATCTTTGGGGGACTTTCAAATTCCAGAATTTATGTATTTTGTTTGTTTCTTTTTTCTTCCTTTCTTTTTGTTAGTATGTGCTTCCTTTACATGATGCTTACATTCATTTTAGGAAGTAGGTTCCATGTTAATATATATTGAATATTTTTATTGTCCTTATCCTCCCTACCCACCTTCTTCCCTGCATTTTTATATCCCCTTCTTAAAGTTCATGTTTGTAACATATAAGAATCACATTCATTGTGGGTAGTTGGTATAGGTATCTACATATCTTAAGCCTTTTTATGTACCCTTCTTTTCCCATTCCCATTTATCATCATCATCATCATCATCATTGTTGTCGTCATCATCATTATGGCTGGCTCAGCCTGCCTTGGTGGTGGGGCTGGTGCAGCATGTGGTGCATGGTCCTTGTGGTTGCCTGAGCTTGCCTAAGCAGGCACATTGAACCATCTCACTGGCCCCACCACTCCCATTTTTTTATTCCCTTCTCATTTATATAATATCTACCTCCCTGTTCCTTTTAACAATCCTCAATGGTTATAACAACATTCAAAATATACATTGATATGATTATATTAATACGTTTCACAACTGGGACTCAGAATGTCGTTAATAGTTTTCATTTGAATAGAACTAAAATTGTCCCTTTTATGGCTATTTACTCAGCTGCTAGTGTTCTGTCACCAACTCACACTTTCTACCTGCTCTGTAAGTTTCCTCTTTTTATAGTCAAGCACATTACTTTTTATCCTGCAGACATCTGTTGCGCCTTCTACTCTCCAGCTCCTTTTCCTACTAGCTATTGCATTCTTGGAGCTATGTGATTTTTCTGAGTATCTTTACTTTCTTTAGGTCCCCTCAGTATTTAAAAAGCATTTTCCCATTATCTTCAGGATTTTGTCTTTGCTATTGGTAAATTCAGCATTATTCTTGCTTTGAGAGATTTATATGTGTTCTGATTTTTTTCTTTTTTCCTTTCTATCTCTGAAAGCTTTGACGATATACTTACAGTGTTCTGAAATGCCCTGAAGATGTGTTTGGTGAGAGTCTTTTCTCATTCACAACAAAGGGCCCTTAGTGGAACTTGGAGCTTCAGGCTTACCTCTTGGAAGTTCTCTCCTTTTATGCCTCTCTTCACATTCCCCCTGTTCTGCCCATCTCGCTACACACGCTTGCCTTGTTTCAGTTCCTGGATCTTCTGATGTTTCTTTAACTTAATTTTATCTTAGTATAGATTAGATATGTAACCTTAGATGATTCTCTAATTTTACTACCTTCTGTCTTCTGGTTTCTATTTAATCATTCTTTTTACTTTCTGAGAAATTTTCCTAAACTTTGTGTCCCAACAAATGGATTCACTTTTTAAATAAATATTGAAAGTGTTTAATTTTCCAAGATATTTCATTTTTCTCAGTGGTCATTTTTCATGATATCCTATTTTTGATTTATGACTATATAATGTTAGCTACTTTTCTAAGTAAATATCATTGTGTTAAGAATATTTAACATGAATTCTATCTTAATATTTTAAGTGTTCAATAAACTATCATTACTTATAGGCACAATATTGTACAATATATGTCTAGAACTTGTTTATCTGTGCAACTAAAATTTTAAACTTCTTGGATATCATCTATATTTCTATTTCTCCTATCTTTTAGTAATCTACATTTTGTGTCTATAGGTTTAACTATATTAGATTCTTCTTATAAGTGAAATTTTTGCAAAAGTTGACTTTCTGTGACTAGCTTTTTCCATGTAGCATATCTTGAGGCTCATCTATTGTATCATACATGTCATAATATTGTTACCCTTTGTGACTGAATATTTTTCATTATATATACATTAATGTATATGTAATTATATAATCTATTATATAATAAGATATATGCACAGAGTCCAAAGTTATTGTATATTGCACACACACACACTGCATTTTCTTTATTCATTCATTGATCAGTGAGATTTAAGTTGTTTCCACTTCTTGACTATTGTGAATAATGGCTCATTGAACATGGGAGTGCAAATACCTCTCTGAAATACTAATGAAACGCTTTTGCATAAATTCTGCCTTAATTACTTTTCTCATTGCTGAGATAAGCTACCCAACATCCAGAGTTAAAGAAGAAAATATTTACCTCAGCTCACAGTTTGTAGAAGTTTCAGCTTATAGTCAGCTGACTTCAAGTCAGAGTGGCATGCAAAAGTACCATCACAGATTAGAAATAGGCTGGGGCAGGTAGGTTGTTCCAGTTCTTTGTCAGACATATGGTTCACAAATATTTTTTCTATGATTTTTGTTTCTATTTCTCATTTTTGTCTTTTTTAATTTTTTTAAAAAATTAATTAATTAAAACTCCACTTCCACTGGCTGGTCTACCAGCCATGTGGTGGCATCAGCCTGCCTCCATCCCGACTGCTCAGCCCCCCAAGCTCCAGCTGCACTTACCTTCCTGATTGGGCTGCATGACAGCCAGGAGCTAACTGCATAAATTCACCAAAGTGCAGAGATCACTGCTATAAAAAATGATAAAAACAAGGAGCATGATCAAATGTCAGGTCCCAAGTCTACCCAAAACAAATACAGAAGACACTACCAGGGAATCATGCAGATGAAATCTCTGATTTGGTAACATCTGAGGTAGACAGGCAAGTGCAGAAATGTATAGAGCAATTCAGATCAGAGATAACATCTGAAGTAAAAAAATAAATGCATGAATTAATAGGCTCTGAAGTGGAAAAATAACTGCAGAAATGTACAGAGGAAACCACAGCAGAAGTAACCTCTGAAGTTAAAAAAGACATCTCTAAATTAATAGCATCTAAAGTAGGCAACAACTAGAGAAAGATAGAGAGAAGAACAGAGCAAATATAATCTCTGAACTAGAGAGAGAAATGATAACTGTAATGAGAGACTCCAATACTACTAAAGAAGACACTGATAAAAAATTAGAGCAGAATGGAAAAATGATGGATACCATGATTGAACAATACAGGAAAGAAATAGATTACATGAAAGTTTCAAAGAGATATATGAGAAAATAAAATCTCAATCACAAGCTGTCAAAACTGAATGAATGAAAGTGAAGATAGAGTTCCAGACCTTGAAGACACCATCACAGCTAGTGAAAAGGTAAGAAAGGATCTCTTAAAAACAACTAGGATGCAGGACAAAATATTTAACATCTGCAAGATGATGAAAAAATGAACAACGTGAGATTAATAGGAATCAATGAGATAGAAGAAGTCGACCCAGATGATATAAAAAAATATGAGCAGAAGTAACAGCAGAAAACTTCTCAAATTTGAAAAAAACAATCAGACATTCATATAACTGAAGCATATAGAACTCCAAATAACATCAATGCGATAAAAAACACACCCAGACATATAATAATTAAGATCCCAGAAATTCAGCAGAAGAATAATATACTAAAAGCTGCTAGAGAAAAGAAACAGATTACATTTAAAGGAAACTCCATCACAATATGGCAGATTTCTCTTCAAGAACCATGAAGTCAAGAAGAGCATGGAGTAGAGTGCTTCAAGTCCTCCATGAAAACAAATTCCAGCCAAGACTGCTATATCCTGTAAATCTCTTTTCAAGTATGAGGGAGAAGTGAAATACTTCCACGACAAGGAACAATAGAGAATTTTATGACGTCAAAGCCAGCCCTACAAAATATACTAAAAAAAAATTTAGAGAGGGAACAAATGACAAAAGAAAAAACCCACCAAATAGGGCAACCAATTAAACACAACAGAAAAAGGGGCAAACAGTAGTAAGAAAAACTCATGTCAATCATAACATAATATATTCCAATTATAACTGTTAATGTAAATGGGCTCAGTTGTCCAATTAAAAGAAATAGACTTGCAGAGTGGATAAGGAAACAAAATCCAACTATATACTGTATACAAGAAACAAATTTAACTTATAAAGAAACCCATACACTAAAAATTAAAGGATGGAAAATAATACTACATGCCCCAGCACCTCAAAAAGAGCAGGGGTAGCAATCTTGTTTGCAGATACTCTAAATTTCAAACCAAGACTGGACAAATGAAATAAAGAAAGCCACTACATACTGGTTAGGGGAAAATTCAAGATGAAGAGGTAACACTCATAAATATGTATGCACCCAACACAAGGACTAAATTTTATAATACAAACCTTAATGGACATAAAAAATCTGATATCCAATGCCACAATCTTAACAGGAGACTTTAACACCCCTTTATTCCAAAAACATAGGTCAAGCAGACAAAAACTTAGCAAGGAAAGGAGACCGGCAGGATGGCCCAGTGGTCTATAGCGTCTGCTTACGAAAGCTTAGGCAGCTGCAGGGACCGTGGTTCAAACCCCGGCACCACATGCTGCACCAGCCCTGCCCTCAGGGAAAACTGAGCTGGCCAAATAAATAAATAAATAAATAAATAAACAAAAGTTCTGAAACAAGAAAAAAATAATATAAAATAAAATAAAAAACTTAGCAAGGAAGTAGAAGACCTGAACTGGAACCTGGAACAACTGGATTTAGTGGACATACATACAGTGTTCCATCCAACTACTTCTGAATACACAATTTTTTCAGCTGCACATGGGACATTTTCTAAAATAGACCACATATTAGTCCATAGGTCATGCCTAAGTATATGCAAGAAAACAGAAATTATCCCATACATACTATCTGACCAAAGTGCAATGAAATTGGAAGTAAATGACAAAAGAAACCAAAAGAACCCCAGAAATACAAGAAAATTAAACAACACCCTTCTCAGCAAACAGTGGGTTACAGAGGAAATTAAACAAGAATTAAACAATATCTACAATTTAATGAAAACTCAAACACAACTTACCAAAGTTTATGGGATGCAATGAAGGCAATTCTTAGAGGGAAATTTATGGCTATAAACTCAGACATTAAGAAGACAGAATGTGAACAAATGAATACTCTCATACAACACCTAAACCAACTACAAATGGAAGAGCAAACAAAATCCAAAGCCAAAGACAAGAGGAAATTATAAAGATTAGAGCAGAAATCAATTTAATTGAGACAAAGAATAATACAAAGAATTAATGAATCAAAAAGCTGGTTGTTTCAAAGATTAAATAAAATTGATAAATTCCCTAGCTAACCTCATCAAAAAGAGGAAAGAAGGACACAAATTGAAGCAATAAGGAATGAAAAGCATGAAATTACTAAAGACTCAGTAGAGATTCAGAGGATCATAAATAGTTACATTGAGAATCTTTACTCTCACAGAATTGAAGACACAAATAAAATGGACAGATTCCTATAAAAGTATAAATTACCAAAACTGAATCAAGAAGATATAAGAACTCTCAACAACCCAATAACAGCCAATGAAATACAAAATGTAATAAAAAGTCTAGAAAAGTCCAGGACCTGATGGATTGACCACTGAAATCTACAAGAAATTTATAGAAGACATAAGCCCAATACTCCTCAAATCCTTCAATTAAATAAAAAAGAAAGCAATCCTCCCAAAATCATTCCTAGAAGCAAGTATTACACTGATACCAAAACCAGAAAGAGGCACAACTAAAAAAGAGAACACAGACAAATTTCTCTCATGAACATAGATTCAAAAATTCTCAGCAAAATCCTTGCCACAATACAACAAATCATCAAGAAGATTATACACCATGATCAGGTAGGATTCATCCCAGGGATGAAAGGATGGTTCAATATATGCAAATCTATAAATGTAGTACACTATATCAATAGAATTAAACCAAAAATCATATGATTGTCTCAATTGATGCAGAAAAGGCTTTTGAAAAAGTCCAACACTCATTCATGTTCAAAGTCCTACAGAAACTTGGAATAGAGGGCCTCTACCTCAAGGTGATAAAAGCCCTCTACAACAACCCAACAGCTAACATAATTCTAAATGGAGAAAAACTGAGGTCTTTTACTCTCAAATCTGGTACAAGACAAGGGTGTCCTCTATCACCACTCCTATTCAATATAGTTCTGGAATTATTAGCTACAGCCATTAGACAGGAGAGAGAAATAAAATGAATAAAAGTTGGTAAAGAAGAAGTTAAATTGCCATTATTCACAGATCCCATGATAATTTATTTGGAAGATTCAAAGAACTCCATCAAGAAGCTACTAGAATTAATACACAAATTCAGTAGCATAACAGGTTACAAAGTCAACACACAAAAGTCAATGACATTCCTTTATACAGATAGCAAACACATTGAGAGAGAAATAAGAGAAACAATACCTTTTACGATAGCATTGAAGAAAGTGAAATATTTAGGAATTACCCTAACTAAAGAAGTAAAAGTTCTATTCAATAAAACTACAGTACTCTGAAAAAAGAGATCCTAGAGGATTTCAGAAAATGGAAAAATATTCCCTGCTCCTGGATAGGAAGAACCAACATTGTGAAGATGGCCATTCTCCCTAAATGCAGATTTAATGCAATTCTTATCAAAATACTATCAACATACCTGACAGACCTGGAGAAATCATTCCTAAAATGTATTTGGAACCAAAAAAGACCCAGCATTGCAAAGACAATCCTGGACAACAAAGGTAAGGCAGGAGGCATTACAATCCCTGACCTAAAATTATACTACAAAGCTACAGTGATAAAATCAGCATGGTATTGGAAAAAAAAAATAGACCTGAGGATCAATGGAATAGATTAGAAGATGACAGCAAATACGAACACACTCAGCCATCTTATTTTTGACAGAGGGGCCAACCACGTTTATTGGAAGAAAGATAGCCTCTTTAATAAATACTGCTGGAAAAACTTGCTCGCTACATGCCAAAAACTAAGGCTTGACCCAGGTCTATTACCATGCACTAAACTAAAGTCAAAATGGACTAAAGACCTAAATATTAAAAGAAAAACAATAAATGTCCTGGAAGAGAAAGTGGGAAAAAATTTTGGAAACATCAAGGTAGGCAAAGAATTCATGGACAAAAATTAAACTGCATGTTTGACACTTGAAAGAATCAACAACTGGGACCTCATGCAGCTAAGCAGTTTTTTGACCTCAAAAGAAATTACCAACAGAGTGAAAAGACAACCCACAAATTTTGAAAATATTTTAACTAATAAGTATTCAGATAAAGGTCTTCTACCTAGAATTTATAAAGAACTAAAAACCATTAGGACCCCAAAATTCAAAGACCCAATCCAGAAATGCACATCTGAGATGAACACACACTGCTCAGAGAAAGAAATTCAACAAGCCTACACATACATGAAGAAATGCTCTACATCACTAGCCATTCGTGAAATCCAAATTAAAACAACACTTTGATACCATCTCACCCCAGAAAGAACGGCTATTATAAAGAAATCAATCAGCAATAAATGCTGGAGAGGCTGTGGGGAAAGTGAAACCCTTTTCCACTGCTAGTGGGAATGTAGATTAGTGCAACCATTATGGAAAGCAGTATGGAGGACCCTTACAAAAACTAGAACTGGAAATCCCATTCAATCCAGCTATCCTCCTACTGGGAATTTTCCCAGAAGAACTGAGAACATCATACCATAGTAGTATTTGTGCACCTATATTTATAGCAGCCCAATTCATAATAGCCACATCCTGGAAACAACAGAAATGCCCATCATGTGAAGAATGGTTGAAAAAGATGTGATATTTTTATACCATGAAATATTACTCAGCTATAAAGAACTAGAAGACTTCATATATAAGTGGATCTATCTTGAACATATTCTCATAAGTGAAATAAATCAGTTCTACATGTATAATTATTGTATAGTGTCCCTAGTGTAAGAACTCAAAAGAAGAAATAAAAATGGAGAGGCATAACACAACTGAATGGAAATGAAAGATTGAAGGTTTAAACAACAAAGTGATTGGAAACAGAAAAGAGAGGAAACATAGCAGCAGCAAAACTATACACTTATATGCACAGGATGAATTAGACAATAGTTCTAAGAAACCTCAAAAGGTTTTTGACACTGTTGATAACAATATGTGCCACTAAAACTGTGCTTGGATTGCCTGTCATTCTGGTGTTTCATATATGTGCTGCTTCTAATGTAATTTCTGTTGCTGTTACACTCTCTCAAATAAATGGTTGCTTTATAAGAAAACAAAAAAGGATCTTAAATGAGAGTAAGAGACTAGGAAAAATGCCAAAGGATGGACAGGCCAAAATTTGGTACATGCTTATATTTCTAAATATCTGAGTAAAAATGTATGACTGCTTTTATCACATTCCATAGAGATTTATTAGAGTATCAATGGTTTATGGAAAATACCAATTCTAAGTTAAGTCTAAGATATTTGATATTCAGAAAGACAGTGATATTAAGCTGAAGCAACCATGTTTTGGAGAAATAGTATCACTAAGCTTTTCTTTTTGAGGGCTAAGAATATAGGTTTACAGACCAAAAATTAGAGAAAAAAGAAGGGCTACAAGGATAGCCAATACTCTGGCCTTAGCCCTCCAAGATCAGTGAGGACTCAGGATGGAATCGAACCTGTGCGGTAATATCATATAACTCAGTGTTTTTCCAAATTTCTGTTCAAGGAGATTAAGGGACCACAGAGGAAAGGGAGTGAAGATATATAGTGTGCCTAAGAAGAGTCACTTGTAGAGAAACATTCTCTCAGGCTTTCACAGAGAGCAAACTGGTCAAGCAATGGCCAAGACTCATTGAAATGCCTGACACTGACAACAGTTCTACAAAGCACTGTACACAGTTCCAAAGTAAGTCCTGAGTGAATTTGACTGACCTTGAGAGATACAAAAACTACATGTTTCATTATACAGGTCTTGCTTTAACTTGCCCTTAACGACCTAGCAGAAAAGTTTAAACATGAAGCATAAAACATAAGGGTAGTTTAGTATGCTGAGCTGTAAAAGGCTCAAATTAACCCTTCCAATATTGTTAGTTTCATCAGTAACACAATGCAATTATGAAACATTTGACTATGCACACAACTACCTTCTCTTAGATCAAAGAGAAAAATCCATTATACCAATAGCCATTAGAAAATTTATCATGTGTACACCCTGTGCCCTGTATAACTGAAATGAGGACAACAATGTGCACTGTATTAATTATTGTGAATGTACTACTAGCGTATTTTGAAACTGTCACATTGCAATTTCATATTAAAAGTAATAAAAAGTTAATTAAATAATTAATTATCTATTTTGTATTTTAGTACAAAATCTACAGGGTCTATAGGGTATCACTACGTAGGTCAGACTTGGACTCATCCGCCTGCGTTCAGCCTCCCAAGTGCTGGGATTACAGGCATGCCCCACCATGCCCAGTCTCAGTCATCATCTCAGCATGCCCCAGGGCTGGGGCTAACATAGCATGCTGTGGATCAGACCCCGGATGCTATGTTTGCCATGTTTGCCCAAGCAAGCAGTATAATCCACTGAGCTATTTGGCCAGCCCTTGTCATTCTGCATGCTTGAGATGACAACTTTTTGCCAACCCACAATCAAATTTGGGACACAAAATTATATTCGTCTTAACTTGGGTGGGCATACATGCTTGACTATCAAAGATCTAGGTATAAGCTTTGGAAAAGATCATGGTAGGTTATGCTCTTATATCCGTAAACTTTACAAAAAATGTCTATGATTCAATATAAAGCCCCCCCCCCCTGCATTCATGGGAGCAAGGTGCTCCTAAGTCCAGAGTTAACCTATTTAATTTCTCCTAGAAGGAAATGCCTGTCATTTCAGAGTGGAAAAAGGAGGTTGTCATCTGCTTATCTAAAATGAATTGAGAATATATAAATCTAAACTCCTTTTATGAATATGATGACTCCTTGTACTCAACCTTCTAGATCTACACCATTCATAAGACCTTTTTCCTAAACCTTTCTGAGGATCTGTGGCATGGGTTGGATAAATTGTTCTCTTGGCTTTCCCCCTGCACACGTGAGCCTCAGCTTTCTCAGTTCCATTTGGCCAATTGCTGTTGGTACTTTCCTTTTTCCATTTCTCAGTATTTTGTCACCATGCCTATTGACCATTGTCTTCTGTTATCATCCTCTTTCCTTACATATTTTTAAATCTTTTATTATAACCTCAGTATGTTTCTAGGAGAAAGTCCATAGAACTTAACCCTATATTCACTGTCTTGTAATTTATAATTATCATGGGATATCTCACTGAAAACTTGCAACAAGAAGATCTAGATAGTAAATTCTTCTGCATCTTTATTAGCATGATTATAGTCAAGTGAATTAATCTATTGAATACTCTAATTTTCTTGTTCATGAATAGGTATCTTTACATTTATGAAATGTGCAATCCAAACTGCATAGACTTCTATAAACCAGTGTGTGTGTGTGTGTGTGTGTGTGTGTGTGTGTGTGCATGTATGTGTGCATGTGTGAGTTGTGCATGTGTGCACACACATGTGTCTGTGATACTAAGGATTTAACATAGAGCCTTTGTATGGAGTTATGCCTCTTATTCTTTTCTATTCTTTATATAGAATCTCAGTAAAACACTAAGTTGTCCAGGCAGGCTCACCCTTACAGTCTTCCTGTTTCAGGCTCCCCGAGTGCTAGACTTACCATGTGTGTGCCTACACATCCAACTTTATTATTCCTTTTGAGGATAGATGTTGAGTTAACTCTATTCACAGTGTGCCCTGTCCTGATGCACAGTATGTGATATATACTAGTTGTTCACTGCTGTTATTGAAGTATGTTAAACCACTTTGTGAAGTATGAAGTTGCCAAATGTATAAGGCACTACCAACAGGCACCATGAGAAAGTCATTGTAGAAACACTTAGCCTTAAGTGTACTATTTTTTCGACACTGTTCTAAACATGTTATGGTATTTATGTCTTATAACAATATTCTGAGATATGATCTCATATATAAACAGAAAAATGAACACTAGTGGTCAAGTAATTTTCCAAAGGTCATGAAACTAATGGTGCTAGGCTATGAAGCCTGGTATTCTGGGTTGAGCAGTTAGTTTCATAATTATGCCTTTGCAAACTGCATGGCAGGAGATCAAAATATTACAAAAGACCATTTTAGAAACTTAGTTTGTAGACAGATAAGATTAAAAATATAACTGGAAGATAATAATCAAGATGTATATTAAGAAGGCCAAATATATCAATCACTCAAGTGAAAATAGAGAAAATAGGCATGGATAATCTGAACAGGCTTCCTCAGATTATTCTGAGATAATCAAGTTAAAATGAGGTCAGAGCTGGCATCAATCTAAAAGCTGAAAAATTATTTTAGAGACACCAATATTGAATTGAAATAATTTAGGAACAGCCAAAATGTTGGTACTCACCACACACTGCTGCCACTTTCTGTGTCTTGACCTAACCAAGTCATAGATGATAATACAAGTGTTTCATAAAATTTCTGGAACTCAGCAACTCAGCCTTCCCATGTATCTGGTCCATCTATATGCCTGCATCCATCCATTCATGTATTTATGATTCTAAACTGTTGAGCACAAAGGTGAATACATCATAGTTCCTCCACATCGATATTTCATTGACCGAGGGGAGAAACAAACACTTCAATCATGCTGTAGCTGTAATAAGAGATAGATATCAGGATTTCTAGAAGGAAGAAGAGCTCCTGAGGCTAGAAGAGTGAGAAAAGGATTGAGGGGAGGAAATGAAATCATAGGAATTTGATGGAATCTTTAATCTCCCACCTAAAGAAAACCTTAAGGTTGAGATATCAATCACTTGTCAAGCCAGTGGATAATTTATTTGTGGTTGACTTTCTAGCACATGTTCTTATACTCTTATCATTTAGCCAACACTGGAAAGGGATGCTGTCTTAGTGACTTTTTCCTTGCTAGGACAAAAACATCCAACAGATAATTAAGGGAAGAAAGGTTTATTTTAGTTCACCACTTGTTTCAATACAAAGCTGGCTGGCACCAGTGCAGAGCAATACACAGAGGGGCATGACGGAGGAGAAACAGTCCATGACAGGGAAACAGGAACCAGCGTCACCATCATCATGAGTGGCAGCAGCAGTGATAGCAGCAACATTGAATCTTCTTTCCCTCTTGTCCCCAACAGGATATAAGGATATTGATTAGTGTCACCAACCTTAGGCTATTTTTCTTGTTATTCATGTGATAACTCAGTGAACTAACTTAGTTGTCTCACCCTTAATCCATATTCATACACCCTAGATCCAGCTACCTCTGAAAATCCCCTCTTATGGCCACATGAACCTTTGGGTGGAAGGACATTTAACTATAAGCTATAACAAACCTAACTCAGTTACAGTGGCTGAGTAACTTTCATCAACATCCCTGGAAGCTCATGGCTGTGCTATGGTACAGAGAAGAAATTTATCTTCTTAGGAGGGTTCTATTTCACATCAATACTGGCTCCCTTAACTTGATTTGTCTGTGAATGTATTTCCACTGTAGGTTGCTTGATAAGCACATATGTCACCAGGATCCCAAGGATATGAGATGGCTATATTCAATCCTGGGTTTGTGATTTCCTAATGTGAATTTGAATTGCTTGAAGAGACTGTCTTAGTTACTTTTTACTTATTGCTGGGACAAATACCCAACACCCAAAATGAAAGCAGGAAAGGTTTATTTAGTTCACAATTACTGGAGGTTTCAGTTCATACTCTGCTGGATAGAAGGCTGACTGGCACATGGCAGAGAGCAGCAGTTCATGATGGTGGAACAGCAACAATGACGACAGAGGCAACCGACCAACCAGGGAAGCAGAGAGCAACAGCTCCATTCTGTCTGTCTTTATATTACATTCAGGCTCTCCACCTCAGCCTATGCACCTCAGGCTACACCCATAATCCCAGAAGTACTCAGACCATAATCTCATCAGTATTAAGGCACATAATCCCAGTGACTCATGAGTGAAGTCTCAACCTACAGGAGTCCCTGCACCATGACTGCATGAGGCTTTGGGGGGACAACTAGACATAAACCATAATAGAGACTATGATCTTCAAAAGAGATACACCTTTGTTTCGAGTGGACCAGAGCTCAAGTAGAATGAATATGTACTGAAGAAAGCTGAGGAGAAGAATGGAAAAATATTCAGGCTTCTGATGATTAGATAATTAGGGATATAGAAAGTACCAGTCCTTCCTAGTTTATTGGAACATATACTGACAGTTACACACAAGGGGTAACTTTACTCATCAGTGTGCTGAGCATTTCCGTCAGAATCTACTTAATTTTTAAAATCTAAAAGTTGATTGACAGCTAAAGCATGACAAATGTGATCAAAGCCATGTTTAAATTCAGTTCAAAGGGAAAGAACTGAAATGAGGGAAAGAAGTCAAGAAATAAAGAAGAAAGGGGAAATATATGTCTACATGGGATAGCTTGGATAATTGTACCTCTGATTTCTGCTGTTCCACTGAAAGGAGCAGTTAATGCTGTTTCTCACTCTCCTTTTTAATATTTTAGAAATTTTTGGCCTATCTTCTAGGCTTATATCTGGTAATTTGAATAGCCAATTTGAAGACAGTAATACACAATATAGCAAGAATTACCGTTATTTTGAAATTCTGTGTTCTGTATTGTTTCTAATTTTTTATTTTTGTATGATCTTTAAAAATAAAAATATTTTTAAAATTTTAGGATAGAACTCCGAGATTATGAGATATAAGTATGTAAAATTCATCAAAAAGTTAAGCATTAACTGTTCCTTTCAATAAATGAATAGAAATTAGTACAATTATATTAGCAATCTTGTGTATATGTATATATATATATATATATATATATTTTCCTCTTCTTTCACTTTGAAGACAGTAATATGCAGTGTCATCATTTACTATTATATTTTGCTATTTTAATTTTCTTCAAAATAAAAATTAGTTATTTTCATTAAATCATAAAAGGTAGATTTACACATCTTTAAGTTACACTGAAGTCTTTTCTGTATGTATATGTGTACAGTATGCCTTTGGAAATTTTAATATTTGAGTAGGTATTTTGATGTTAGAATATTTAGAGTTGGCACAAATATTCCAGGCAAATGGATTTCAAGCATGGATGTGCACTGGAATCTTCCAGATATTTTGATTTAATAGATTTTGGAGGTAGCCTTTAAAACTTCCCAGTGACTCTTTTGTGTAAGTAAAGTTGTAACCAATATCTAGATCATCCTTTTGTCACCATGATATCAATACTAGTGACTTTAAATCCCCAATAAAACTATCAGTGACTATATTACACTTCTATTATGTGATATCATCAATGTAATACATTATATTTTAATATTGACAGTTTGCACTAAAGTATGAAAGTCCTATATTTTTATCTTCATTCAAGAAATAAAGCAAGCAAGGCTCACCGAAGTTAAGTAACTTGCCTAAGGGCACGTGGCTTGAAAGGGGAAGATCTAGGGGTACAAGGAGAGAGATTGAGTTACCTATGACCAGAGCTGTTTGTTTCCATCACCATACCGTTACAAACTCTTCACACTGTGTTCTTTCTTTTTCCTATTCTTTCTGGTACAAATTACATTTCTAGTTGTCTGTCTGTCTGTCTGTCTATCTATCTATCTCTCTATCTCTTTCTGTCTATCTATCTATCTATCTGTCTATCTATCTCATCTACCTATCATCTGTCTAGTTTTGTGGTACCAGCCTTTAAACCAGGACCTTTGTGCAGTGCTTCAAATTGTGGCCTTGTTGCACATTTCTGAGATAATCAAGTTAAAATGAGGTCACTGTGATAGGCCTTAAACTTGAGAGGACTGGTATGCTTACAAAAAGGGAAAATTTGGACTAAGACACAGACACACATAGAAGGAAGACTGTGAAGTGATAACGAGGACTTGGCCATCTGCAAGCCAAAGAGAGAAGCCTGGAACTGGTCCTTCCCTCACAGCCCCTAGTAGGAAGTGACCCTACTGACACTCGAGTTCAGATTTCTGGCCTCCAGAACTATGAGGTAATAATTCACTGTTGTTTGAGGGATCCAGTTTGTGGTGTTTTGTTACAGCAGCCTTAGACAGCAAACTCAGTGGGGAGTGTACGGGAAATCGGCCCCAGGAGCACAGCCAGATGGAGCGCGCTCTGCTTAGGCAGCACATCAGCATGGGCAGAAAGTCTCCAGAGAGCCACCACAGAGCTGCACAAGCTCTGCAGCTCTCTGCTAGGCTGGCTGAAGGAAAGGGCTCCGTGGCCCAGTGACCAGCCTCTGCTTCTGCACCCAGCCTGGGGTATTCTCTCTGTTGTCATGTCAGCAGGGGATATCAGAGAATTCAGGAGTTTCCTGGCTGATTTGACTTCCTGTAACTTTCACTCTGAAGGGGCTAAGCCACAACATTCCCCTGTCTGTGAATTTCAAGGTTAGAGTCTATTTCCATCAGTAAGAAAATCTTTTTGTAGCTTGAGACTTTGCCATGGGTGTGTCAGGGTAAGTTCACTAATGTGTTTTGGTTCTTTGTTAAGTAGAGCAAGACGATACCCTGTCAAACTCTGAACCAGTAAATCCACTTCTTTCATTACCTAAGAACACACACACACACACACACACACGCACACACACACACACACACACACACCCCTCCTGTTGATGTTGATTCTCCTCTGCCTGTTCCACTCCCTACGACCTGCTGCTTCATCTCAGAAACTCCCATGAGAGCTCAGATGTCAGATGACTTCAGGCTATTTCATCATCAGTGGTTTCATCAGTGATGAACTTCTCAGTGCTACTAGCTGCCTAAACTCAGGAGAGAGACATAGACTTTGTCCTGTGTCTATAAAGCAGAAGCAAACAAGGGTATTGGAACATCTTATAAGTGTCATAATTGAAACTTTCCAGGTGCCTCCAGGTAACCAGGTATACATTGTAGAAGAGATGGAGTGTTTTTTTTAAAAAATAACCTGATAAGGTACACACACACACACACACACACACACACAGGTCATATTTGGAAAACTCTTCAAGAAGGATTTTCAGTAGGAGGTATCTGAGAGCTGCAGGTCCACATCACAACTAATCCTAGAAGCAGGCCATCCAAGGAAACAGGAAGGATCTATTTTCTACTCCTTCCTCTTTCTACCAGTGCAAGTAGAATCTACGATCCCTGTGGCCATGACTGAAGAGACAGCAAAAATATTGAACATACTATTGCCTAAATAAGTTTTGATACTGATGCTAACTGTAAGAAAGACTTTTTCCCAAATTCTTCTTTTTATTCAGTTCAGTTGTTGTTGAAGAAGTATAAATGGCAGAAGCATTCTAAAGAAGCCGCTTGATACAGTCAGAGACAAAGAACAGGACTTCCTAGAGTTGGACTGTTACTCTATGTTCTACTATTTTATTAGATTCAGTGGACTTGGGCAACTTCCTTAATTAGTTTTTGACTATGGGATCAAATGGGGTGATCTTCCCTGATAGATGTAGAGGTTGTATAGCAGGTCTCCTGTGTCTGTCCCCACACAGCCCTGAGCCTGAGCACAAAGCATGATGACAGATCTGCTCATTGAATCAAAATTGACAGTTCTCCATAAAATACATGTATTTATTACATGTATTTATTAAAATACATGTATTTATTATATATATTTTCAGAATACAACTGAGTCTTTTAATTATTTCCCTGGCTGAGAGATGCTATATCTGATGTATAATTTTCATATTCATTTATTTTTATCATGATACTTTTTTTTCTTATCCCACCTGTATCGAACTCTCTAGATTAGGGTCATTTGGTTGTTGGCATTATTCAACTTTCTGGGCCTTCCTTGGCAAGAGCTAAGCCTCAGAATTCCTCTGCTTCCTTCTGCATCAGAGAAGGCCATATATTCTTCCATTCTCATCTCTCCTTATTATTTAATTAAAAAAATAAAGACACAATAAAGATACACACTGTGGGCCAGCCAAATAGCTCTGCAGATTAAAGTACTTGTAAGCAGGCATAGGAACCAGGGGTTTGATCCTTTGGCCTGCTGTGCTGGCCCTCCCCCTGGGGCATGCTGAGACAACAGTTGAGACTGGATGTGGTGTCACACCTATTATCCCAACTCTTGGGAAGCTGTAAACAGGCAGATCACTATGAGTCCAACCTAGTAGTGAGACCCTGAACACCCTATAGACCCTTCCCTAAAGTGAAAAAAAAAAAAAAAAAAAAAAAGAAAACAAACAAACAAAAAATGATTCACACTGTACCTCAAATACCTTATGCGATATTACCCCCAATCCTTATTTGGCACTTGATATATTAATACAATTAAGAAATTATTCTTTTAATTTGAATAGTAACCATATGATTACAGTATTAATTACATAAATAACATAACTGCCTTTTCATGTAATTAATTCTTTGTGTATGTTTGATGTACTGCTATACAATACTCAGTAGGTTTATGGAAATTTTTGTGCTAAGACATTTTTACTTTTAATTACTATTGTCAGTGACCCAAAGCTAGCTATTGGAAACTTGGAATCATACAGCAGGCCAGTGTTTTCTGCTCAGTGGAGGTAGATAGCTGTTATATGGTGTCTTAGTTACTTTTCTGTTGTTGCTGGGGCAAATACTCAACACTCAAAATGAAGGAAGGAAAGGTTTATTTAGTTCACAGTTTGTGGAGGTTTCAGTTCATGTTCATGTTCTATTAATGAAAATGTTTTAACACATATATGTGTTTTTTCCAGTACTTATTCAATTGCACTAAAATGGAAGTTACTTTATATAATATACACAGAAGAGAAATTGAATGTAAATTAATATAAATAGTATTTTAACATTTTCATCCTGTACCTCAGTGGGCCATCTTAACCACTGGGGTGCAAACATTCCAGCTGGACATAACAGGTTAGCCTGTGTGGTGCTGCAGGCCCTTTTCAGATAAGGTAGCTCTTCTCTGTCAATGGCTGTAGTCCTCAGCTTCGTATTGCTTCCCTGTCCCAACAGCACAAAGCCCCAGCAGGCAGCTCTTGGCACAGCACCTGAAAGGGATCAACCCAAATGGTCGGTTATAGATTTGAGACAGCGAGCATCAGGTCAGTGTAAAGAACGGAAAGGGGATGAGTGCCAAGGTCCCAACTGCCATGAGGACCAGAACGTGCCAAGCCTTTTGTAGGGTCCTGAATCGCTGCATTAGCATCTGTCTGCCATCATGCAAACAGGAGTATAAAGGACCTCTTGTAAGGCAGCCTTTCTGTGCTTTAGTTTTCTCCTAGGCAAGCATTTCTCCTGCGCCTTCCGTCTGCCCTGCAGTCCTCTGACTGCCATATGCTACTTGGTTTTCCCTACTATGTGCTCCTTGTGTAAAACTTCCTCTTATTTCCCACCGAGAGTGAATTTATATTCTCTTTGCACTCACACATATTCAAGCTCTTCAAGCAAAGTCTAGGTTGAAGAGAAAAAATAGATGATGATGCTTTTATTTTGAATAGATGGATAATGAGTAATAGAGTTATTGATTTGTGCTTTATTCACCGATTTATCACATTCTAGGTCTGGACAATATCTGTTTAATCATTAATTGTTTCCATGCTAATGGTTTCAGTAAGTGATTAAATTCAAGAACATGATGAGCTGAGAAAAAAAATCCAACAGTTTATCCAAATACCATAAAAGTGAAAAATTGGACATAGCTTTGGTTTCCAATTAAAGCAATTAGAGCCACTAGATGAATGCATTTAAAGAGAAATAACAAGCCTGGTCACAGGTTAAGGTATTGTTTGTACTCAAACACAGATAACTATGTATTGGCCTAATCAAGTCCCTGCGCTATGACAGGTTTCAGCAAAGCACACCACATTCTACCTCTTACAACATGGTATAAAATTTATAATAATGCTAATCAGACCTGCTCCTGGAACACACTGCCATTTCACAATGACAGCCTGATTTCTAATCCAACAGAATATCTGAGAAGCCGTTACTGACAGCTTAGATCTCAATAAAATTTGGGGGAGTTTTTATTTGCCTAACACTTTTGGCCAGTGCATATCTCCTTCAACCTGAAAATTGTTCAAGTAAAAGTGAAGAAGAAATTAAAATAATAAACTTTAAACTTAATAAAACTAAACTTGGCTTACTAAGAGGCATAAATGTATTCTAGATAGTTTGGTACCCTGGCATATGCAGTAATGTTCTATCTGCCATTTAGCATGAGAACAGTATGTGTGTTTAAATCTACAATGACAGTGTTGCAAATCTGTGAAGTTTAATTATCCTACATATCAACATAACTTTCCTACTCTCAAACACTAGGGGAAAAGATATATATCTGTTTGGGACATACGATATGCATGTACCTCTCTCCAATTTCCTTTGAAGATCAAAAATAGTTAACAAGACTAAAAATTGTTTCATAGGACTTTAAAGTTTAAACAGAACTTGGGCACCATCTCGTCCAACCCATTGGTTCTGTGGCTAAGGAATCTGAAGTTTGTTCCAGTGATTCATAGCTAGCCAATGGCCAAGACAGGACTTGAAGCGCAGTCTAGCTCTTTCAGTTTCCCTTTTGTTTTTAATAAGAAATGGGTCTGTGCACGGCTCCCTAGAAATAATGAAGAAATATTGAAAGTTTAATGAAGGTTAAAAAAGCAATATTTCCTTGGTAGAACTGACGAACTAGTGCAGAGAGGGTGAGCCTTTTGGAGACCAAGTGCCCCAAACCATAGCCCCAAACCCACTCACTTATCACAAAGTACCAACGTTGCAATTAAACCTGAACAATGAGGCTTTAATGTAGCAAAACCAGCTGTTGCCCAATTCTTGGCTGCTGGGTGAGCTGGCTGGTGAGCAGTACAAAATGCTCTGCCTGCGAGCTGAGGCACGTGTGACGCGGATTCAGCACCTCTGCGCTAATGCAAGCCTAAGGAAAGCTGCCCAGCAGTTTATTACATTGGGGTTCAGTATCCTAACAGCATGAGTAACCTGGCTCGTTGCACAGGTCCAGTCACGCACCCCTCATTTGCTTCTGCACTGTCTAAATAAGATGAAATACAAAACCTATAAATCCAACCACTTATTCCCCTAATTAAAATTCTTTAGTGAGTTTCCGTTGTCCACACACGTCGGACTAGGCCTCTCACAGTTAACCCTGTCCGGATCTTCAGTGTTTCTGGACGGTGTGCCTGAGTCGGCCTTCTCCAGCAATGCTGAGCTGACTGTGGCTTACACACACACACACACACACACACACACACACACACACACACACACACACACATCCTGTGTTGCTTCTGCACATGCGTTTCTACTCTCCTTCCTTCCTGAGATAGCTCACCACAACACAGCCTCCCTGAGATCTACAGGATTCTTCTCAGGGCTCAGCACTCCCTGGACACTGTCCGTCTGCCCTGTAGTCCCTATGCCCTAATAAGACATCCTGCCTCCAGGATATTGAATTCTAGCTGTGTAAGTAGTCTCCAATATTGAGATATATAGTCTTAAAACATCGTGCTCTATATCTGCCTAATTTATTATGAGTTCCTTAGCAGAAGTACTATTCTGTGGCAAGCATAGGGTCTGACATATCATAAGAACTGGGCCTAAGCACAAGGAATGTTATCGGAATGATTAAATGATAAATGATTTAATGAGTCAATAAATGCAAAGTGCATAGAACAGTGCCTGGCATACAGATTATGAAGAAGCTTTAAGGTCTTTCCCAGGTGTAGCTGCCTAGAATCTTCTACAATAGAATTCAGGTGATAGTGAGGGGATGAGGACTACAATTTAACAGAGGAACTGAGGAAAATTCTGATTTCGATAACTCTCATGAAGACTCTTCATGGTCAGGTATATCATTGCTTCCTTGTGGAGAGTTTCAAGAGGAACTGCAGAAAAATCAGGCAGTCTGTTCAAATAGCCTCATGAAAACTACTCCATAAACAAAGACTGTGACATGCTGTTCTTTCCTCAAGGAGACTCTCTCCTTTCCAATGCCAAGGCATTTATCAAGTCTTCTTTAGTATGTAACAGTTTTATACCTGGTACATAGGCTAGAGGTCAAACTTTCAAATTCAATATATTTCATTGTAGTAGTGGCTGAACCTTATGAACCAATTTCCTGTTCTTAGCTGGAGTAAACATTGCTGTGCTTGTAAATGAATTACATTGCTAACCAACCTCTATGATGATCTAGTGAGTAGAAATAAATGGAAAATTTTCATGTACAGTATTGTTCTCTTGGCCTACATCAATCCACTACCCTTACCGGAAATGGGTAATCATGGCACTGACAATTCAAAGTCAATACTCATTTTTGGAATAATTTATACTGGTTGCTATCTGAAAGTAGCACCTGGAACTAATCCTTTCTTATGTGGATTTAGTTTGTTAGATCTTAGTTCTCTTATATACTTATCAGCTGCTATAAACTTGGATGCTTTCTATTCCTTCCCTTTATCCATAATACCAGCTGCTTTGCTAACAGCTTCACAAATTCTGAAATCCATCTATAGTTTCAATTCAAGTCAAAGTACAGTACATGATTTGGAAACACTTCACATGGTCTCCTTCAACCCATTCATGAACTTTTACTTTGCCTTTAAGCTACGTTAACTTAATTTGTCTAGGAATAATGAAAATATTTCCAAACACTTTTATGCTGTACTCTCTGATCCTAGTAATACTCTGATTAGTTGAATAGGAATAGAAAAAACTTTTTCCAAATCTAATAAGTGTCATTGCTTTCAATTCACTGTTAAGTGACTTCCTTAAGGTCACATACCAAGCCAGTCATGCTGGCTCACACCTGTAATCCCAGCACTTGGGAGGCTGAGGCAGGAGGATCAGTGTGAGTTCGAGACCAGCTTGAACTGCATAGTGAGACCCTGTCTCAAAAAGAAAAAAAAAAGGTCACATATCTAGGAAGCCAAAGGGACAAAAAGAATGAAACACCTGTGTCAGGGTTATGGCTCCTGTGCTTTCATTATCTATCTATCTATCTATCTATCTATCTATTTATTTATTTATTTATTTATTTATTTATTTATTTATTTATTTTGTGGCTGTCTCAGTTCACCCTGGGACAGGGCTGCACAGCATGTGGTGCTGGGAATCGAACCATGGTCTCAGGGCTTTGAGTAAGCTTGCATAAGCAGGCATTTTAGACTGCTGAGCTATCTTGCCAGCTCCTCATTGTGTTAAAATCAGCTTGCATTTTCAACCTCTAACGCTTTTTAGAAATACTTTTTAAATGTTTTCTGTAGGGATCTGTTGGTCTTTCTGTGAACATTTCTACATGGGGAGACACAGCAACAGGAATGAGAAAGAGAAGAAGACGAATAGCTGGACCAGGTGGTCCTTAGTCTGCTTGATGGGCAAGATTAACTCAAGGCACATGAAAACTCCTTTGTTTATACTTTTGCAAAGTTGGTATCACATGACATAAGGTTTCTTAGTGACTGATAGCTGACCTGAACCAGACAGGATGTTGTGCTCAGCAGTGGGGTAGCTTGTTTGCTTTAGGCACTGAGGCCCAGTCTTATCTACACACACTTGATCAATTTCCTGGCTGCCTGCAGCTTCCAAAAGTTTTCCAAGCACATTTGTCTTCACAGATTGATAGCTTTTCAGACAGAACTTGAGAGATAATTTGGTGTAGTGCATAGCTTCTGGGAAGGTGAATGCTTTGCACATGAATAAAATTGGCTTATTTTCCTCTTTAAAGTTTTATATTTCAAAAGCTTAATGAATATATTTCACATTCGTTATTAAAAAGCAACTCAATATATAAAATAAGCCATCTTACATAATGATGATATTCTCATTAGAGAATCATCTAACTTAGGAACACATTTTTTTTTCTATGTTTTGGGAAGGAGAAAAAAGTTTTCTCCATTCTGCCTTTTATGTTTCATATTTCTTTTTTGTTTTTATGCTAACTCTTACCAAAATCATTGCTGGCAGCATTCTTATCACATTTCTACTCCAGTACTGGATTTTATTTTGCACTACTTTTCCCTAGATATTCCTGCTGGATAATTTCCTCCTGTACATTTTAATCACATTTTTTAAATCCAGTGATATAGAGTAAAAATTAGAAGTAGCCATAGTAGAAATGGTAATGTCTTATACCCAGAGAAATAGAAATTAAAAAGGACAGAAAACATTAAACAGGGAACAGCTATTTCAAAACAATGCTTGTGGGGCCAGCCAAATAGCTCAGCAGATGAAAGTGCCTGCAAACAGGCTCAGGGGATGGGGGTTCCATCCCGGGGCCTATAGTACTGGCCCTGCCCGTGGGGCACACTGAGACTGGTCATGGTGGCACATGTCTGTAATCCCAGCTCTTGGGAGGCTGTAAACAAGCAGATCACTATGAGTCTGAATTAGTAGTGAAACCCTGAACACCCTATAGACTCTTCTGTAAAATACAAACAAACAATCAAACAAACAAAACCCAAAAACAATGCATAGGATAAGAGAGTACAACAAATCTTTAGGCAAAAATAACACACACATTGAAAAGGAAGGAGTGGAAATATATTATGATAGAATTCCTATACTCTACATGAAAATGTGTTATGTGAGCACGTACTTTCTTAGTTTAAATATGTGTACTATTGATCTTAAAGCCACCAACAAAAGAATAACACATAGTACTAGCTAGTAAGCCAGCAAAAGGTAATAAAATAGTGTGATAAAATTTAAGTCAAAAGAAAGCACAAAAGAGATAAGAGGGCAGAGAGAAATCAAACAGCATTATTAGAAATAAAACCAGCAAGGATGGTAATCACAGTGAATGAAGACGATCTAGGCATACTAATTAAGAAGCAAATATCAGATTCCATAAAAAGTAAGATTAAGCTAAATACTTCTTATAAGAAATCTACTTAAACAGAATAATAAGAGTAGCCTACAGTTAAAAGGATTTATTAACATATACTTCTAATGAACTCTGCTCCAAAGAAAACTTGGATGGCTGTATTACTAAAACACAAACTGGATTTCAGAGCAAGAATTTACCAGAGATAAAAAGCTCCATTTTATAAGAAAAGTGGTAACTCATCAAGAGGATATGAACATGGCAAAGATAATGACTGCACACCAAATAATTAAGGTTCAATGTAAATGAAAAGCTTCAAAGACTGAAAAAAACTGCACCAGTATTAGATATGTCAACAACGGTAGCCAGACATTTCAATAATAGACAGGAAAGCAGTAAGGACATAGGACTCTTGAACAACACTATCAACAAACTTCACTATATTTACATAACTAGAACACTCCAGTAACAGCAGAATCCTCATTCTTTTTAAGTGGTTTTATTCATTAAATCTGTCTACACTAATGCCTCCAAGAGTTTTACTTATTTTATCTTCCAGGATATTTAATGTTTCTATCTTATTATTTAAAGATCTTAGATCCATTTCAAATTTAGTTTAGTGTATGGTGAAATATATAGGTCCAATTTTAATCTTTGGCATGTACGGAGCAAGTTTTTCCAACACCACTTGTTAAAGAGGCTTTCTTTTAGTGAATGCATTTGGCACCATTGTCAAACATAACATGGCTGAGTATGTGCCGAGTTGTTTCTAGACTATTTCATTGATCTTTGGATCTATTGAAAAATCTTTGGCATTTTTTGGCAACTCCAATGTCCATCAACCAAAGAATGGGTAAAAAATGTGGTTTTTAATATAAAGGAGTACTACTCAGCCATAAAGAAAGATAATCTCAAAAAAAGAAAGATAAGACCTTGAGACCTTTATATGTAAATGAAATCAATTTGAGACCATACTCATAGGTGAAATAAGCCAGGTTCAAATGTACAAACATCATATTGTCTCCCTAGTGTGAGAACCTAAAAAAGTGAGTAAGATAAAATATGTACAAAGATACCGAAAAATGGAAAGAGACTTTAAAGGGAAAAAGAAGCTGGGTTGGTAGGGATGGAGAAAAGAAGGAAGAGAAAAGCAAAAGAAAAAAATATGTGTATAGTAGGTAAAAGAGTTATACTAGAAACTTTCCTTAGTTCACTTTTAAGACAGTTTTATGCCAATATTGTTTAGACAATTAAACACTGATATCTTGTACTCTGAGTAACTACTTTAATGATAGCAATACGCAATGTATTAACCATTGTTAGCTCCCTAACATATTGTTTTAGAATTTTGTTTTTTGTTCTGTTTTGTTTGTTTTCTTTAAAAAAATATGTGAACCATAGCAACAAAAACCTTATATGTCTAATAAATGCTTAATAAGGAAGTTAGAGAGCATTTTGAAATTAATGAAAATAAAAAGAACCACCCAGCATATCATAATATCTTGAAAACAATAAAGCACCCCTGAGAGGGTGATGTCATTCAGAAAAGATGAGTCAATGGCCACAGATTCCAACATAAGAAAAAAGAATAAAAGGAAAAGAAAGCAAAATAAATAAGATCAGAACAGAAATCAAAAAGACTTTTTGAAAAAAAAAGAGAGAGAAACAATAGAGTAAATAAAATGAAAAAATTATCTTCAGCCAAGTTGATCTGGAGAAAGAAAGAGGCCCATTGCTAATGTTAGGAATGAAAGTGGTTGGATTTCTCTAATCTCCATAGATACTAAAAAGATAGCAAACTGATCTTTTCAGATATTAAAGTTACATTTTGCTATGTAGGTCTTGCTTTGTCTTGGTCTTAATCATCCAGCAAAAATGTCTAACCACGAGGTATAAAAAAGAAAGCCAAATTAATCTGCTGAGCTGTAAAAGGCTCAAGTCAATAGCCTCTGATATTGCCAGTTGTACTGATGACCCACTACTATTATGGACTGTTGGACTGTATGTACAGCTACTTTCACTTCATTCAATGAGAAGATAGATCTGTACTAATATTATTTCGACAAGTTATTATCATGTCTGCATCTTGTACTCTGGGCAACTGCTACGAAGACAACAGTATGCAATGTATTAATTATTGTATCCGTCCTATTAACCTGCTGTGAAACTGTCTAATTGCTATTTCTTTCTCAATAATAATAATAATAATAATAATAATAGTATTTTAGATTTTAAAACCATACTGCATTGCTAAAATTATTTTATACTTTTTCTTTTTGAAATTTTAACTAGCTATTACACCAAAATTTAAAAATACCTGCATTATATATCACTTTTGATTTGTCACCCAATTTTGCTTTGATAGTTGAAATATTATGTTTTCCAACAGCACATTTTAAGAACAGTATGTTAAGAAATATAATGGTGAACTTAGGAGGTTAGCAGAGTATGATGAGACTTGAAAGTGATACTGTTTAAGGATCATTCTTTTTTTCTAGGTCAGTGACTACTAATTATAATTAGCAACACCAATCAACTTAGGGTATTCCTTTATAGAGAGGGAGAACGATTATTGTATAGTGGTAAAGTTTGCTTAAAAATGTAATTATACATATAAGCAAATTTGAGATCAAACCTGAGTTAACAGAATTTGAAACAAAATCTGGCTTTGTTCCTTAACCTTTTTCAATTTACATCCCTTGAACTCAGTCCTGAAACTTCCCCAGGTATCTGGATGTAGAATTTTTCCCTGATGCCTAACTTTATACCATACTTGATCTTAGCCAAAGGGCCAAGAAGAGATCCTAACTTCATACCAGATAGTTCATGTTTCATTATATGGATATGTATTTCTTCAGTACTTCCTCTGTAATTTAGATAATGTATTTCTTGATGTTGAATTAAAACAACAAAAGAGTGAATGACATTGAAAATGTGTTATTAAATGTTATCAGCTTAGAATGCAATATTTTGGAGCCAGGGATATAGATTGACAGTCTAAGTGCCTGCCTGACAAGTGCAAAGTCTCAGATTCTATCCCTGGTACTATATACCCAGAACCCCAGGCATATCATGATGGCCTTGAAACCAGGCATGGTAGTGCACATCTGCAATCCTAGCAATGGGGAGGCTGAGTCAGGAGGATCGCTATGAGTCTGAGCCTTGAAGTGAGACTCTGTTCCAAATAAATAAATAAATAAATAAATAAATAAATAAATAAATAGTTTAAAATTAAAAAAGGATAGCAAGAGTTTTATCAACAACTATAATCTGGCACATTTGACAATTGAGGTGAGATTGGTTCCTGAACAATATAAAAACTATAGAAGCTTACTCAAGAAGAAATATATAAACTAAGTAACTCTTCATCTATTACACAAATTAAATTCATAGTTATAAGCCTCCCCATAATAAAACGTTGGAGCTCTGTGGCTTCACTGGTACAATCTTCCATTAATTTAAATGAGTAGTAGTACCACTTAGTACCAGAATATAAATACACTTTTGTTATCTTTCATTTAAAAAACTCAAAACGTTTCTTTAAATAAAATATATCACCCTAGGTGCTGTCACATAAACACACGCACACAGGCAAGGCATGGTGAAAATATACAGTGAATGTTTAAATTTTGAAAATTTATTAAAATAAGAAATTGTCGCGAATGCCTCTCAATCTACTGCACCATGATTTGAGATCATGGATCCCCTTGTCCTTATTACTTTCCAAAGCATCTCTGAAAGTTCTCTTTTGTGTCTGAGTACGGACAGTATGATCAGAAATACATTGTATGTTGAGGCCAAGTGCCATTCAATGGAAAGGCAGGCTTGCAAAATTTTCAGACTTGAGACTTGATGTGGTGCTGTGCACCTGTAATCCCAGCTCTTGGGAGGCTGTACATAGGTGGATCACTATGAGTCCGATCTAGTAGTGAGAATCTGAACACCTTGTAGGACCTTCCATAAAAAAAACGGGGTGGTGATGAGATAGCTTGGTGGTCTAAGCACCTGCCTGGCAAAATTACCGGACTGTGTTCTCATACACTGTCTTCACTGTGTCTGGTACCTTTAATTTCTGGCTCTTCCTCACAGTCAAAATGACCATGAAAGGTGAATGTTTTGAATTGGTTCAGGACATTCAAGCAGATGCATACATCACAACAACTAAGGACACTCATGAAAGAACACTGTCAGAACTTTTTAAGAAAATGACAAGAAGCATAGAGTCATGTGCTCAAAACAAGAGGGACTATTTTGAGGGCAGTTCATGGCAATGTCTTTCACTGTAACAAATTTTTAAATTTAAGTATTCATCAAAATTTTCAATCATGCCTTGTATATGCATATAATATACTCATCAACACATATGCCCACATCCGTAACAGTTTCCCCACTTTGATCAGAACACTTTGTCATCCAGGTTTATGGAGCTGAGTGTAGTATCTCTGCCATTCTATATTATTCAACATAATGAGCTATGGCAAAGCTAATGTGAACGGGTTACTCTTTTAATATGCAACTGATGGAGGTTGAGAGATCAAACTAGATCTTGTGTGGAATTCTGGCTCCACTGCAGCCTAACAACATGATTGATTTTGAGTCAATTATTTAACTTCTGAAAGTGTTTCCTGCTTGCAAGTGCATTTATGATACCTGTTGGCTGAATTTTAAAACCTGGGGCTAGGGTTGGCCAGATAGCCCAGCAGACTAAAGCACATGCTTTGGCAGAGTGCATCCAGCAGCGGGGGATCAATCCCTTGCATGCCATGCCAGCCCCACCCTGTGGGCACACTGAGACAGTGATTGAGACTAAGTTTGGTGGCACGCACCTGTAATCCTGGCACTTGGGAGGCTGAAAACAGGAGAATCACTACAAATTGGATCTACATAGTGAGACCCTGTAGACCCTGTACTACATACAAAAATAAGAGAGAGAGACAGACAGAGAGATAGAGAGACAGAAAGAGACAGAGAGAGAGACTGAGAGAGAGAGAGAGAGAGAGAGAGAGAGAGAGAAAAAGAGAGAGAGACCTGTAGCCAATGTCCAGGCATGGTGGCCCACACCTGTAATCCCAGCACTTAGGAGGCTCAGGCAGAAGCATCGTTGGGTGTTCAAGACCAGCCTGGGCTACAAAGTGATTTCAAAGTCAGACTGAATAGCACAGTGAGAATCTGTCTCAAGAAGACAAACTAATTAATTAATCAACTAAATTTTAAGAAACCAAACCCGGTGTCAGGCCTACATGAAGCGATTTTCAGGAGCACAGAGACTCCTTCAGGTGCAATCTGGCCTTCACAGTTTGTAATGGGTTGGTTTCTGCAGGCAGAGGGCTCAGCACAGCTCGGCACCTCAGGGAGAGCTCTCCTTAGTTGCCATAAATTCTTCAATCCACTGCGTGCCCCACAGGCATTATCAACCAACATCCCTGCCCCCCATCCCAACCCCCTCCCATAATACAGCAAGGGCAGCCCCAGCTGCTCACAGCTCTCCTGTACAGTGTCATCCCCCTCAATGTCAACATCTCCCTAAAGCTTGGCTTTCTATAGAGTAGTTCAATGCCTCTAAATTTCTATTTTAAAAGCTGGCTTCCCTGAATTTAGTCAGTGAATGCATAAAATAAAATTAAATTCTTTCTCCTACAACACTGATACATACCCCACTTATTTATACATTAGATAGAACATTGAATTATTTGCATTTTTTCTGTGATTATGCTTTACCCTCAAGCAAATTAGTCTTTGAACACAAGAATAGTTTTTTTTAATTACAATAAATACTGGGTTTTATTAATTTTGATGGTACCAAATAAGCATATCAGGTAACTATGACACTCTTCTGCCTCTACAGATTTCCTTACCTATGTTTCTTTTCTGCACAGTTCCTCTCCTTTATACAGTTATGATGAAGTACAGTTTAAACCACACACACACATCTTCCCCATGAGACCTTGACTCCTACCTAAACCACTCTACCTCTTACTTCCTTCCTTTATACCTCATCAAGATTTTAAATATCAGTGTGCCACTTATAAAAATGTGGGAATACTGGCAAGATATTTAATCTCTCTGTGCTTTGGTTATCTCCAATTCTCAAGTGAAGGTAACAGGCCATTGTGAGGGTTAGGTAAAGTCATATATATGAAAGTTCTTTCAATATTAAACTGGGATGAACAAATGAAAGGGAGGATTATTATAGCTCTTGTCACAGTGTGTTGTTTTATAGTTACTCATCAGAGAATCTGTCTCCTGAATCCTTCTGAGAACTCCAGGGGCGGTCAGATTGTTTTTCTCATCTTTATAAACTTGTCAATCTGCCCAACACATGCAATAGCACCTTAGGATGTGCTGATTGAAAGGACTCCATGCATACTGCAGTAGGCCCTTTTTCCTGCAGAGAAGCAGATGTCTATCACAGTACTGATAATTCTGAAGATAACCATAGAAAACATGTTTGCGATGCCCTAGCAGATGACTGTCACAATGAGAGGAAGCAGTCCTTTCCCTTAGTACGTGTGCATGTTCACAGCCTGCAGAGCCAGTAACCAGCTCAGCTCATCAAATGAGACTATTGGAATCCAGGAAACAGCGAGTCCTAGTTCTTCTAAAACAGCAATACACACCAGATGCACACTCTATTTTCAAGCTCTGATATTGTGTTCTATTATTGCACAGAGTTTTGGAGTACTCAGTCTTGCAGCAGAGTGGCTCAGCTGGAAGCTGAAATGAGGTGAGAGTCCAGCTCTTGTGGAGGAGTCTGAATTGGATGTGAGATGTTTGTATGCAAACTCACAGATATCTTCTAACGTAGGAGATGACAAAGCTCTCTGTTAACTCACTGATTTCCTGCATCAAGAGAAGATAACCTTGAGAACTCTTCTACAAACTCTTATTGCTCTGATTTGTTCAGGAGCTTATTTTGACCCTCTGGGTAGAATTGTGCCCTCTCTTTCTGTATCACCACTATTCCATGCTCATGTTTGTATGGCATGCAACATGTGTTTCTCAAACAATGCTGATCCCTGACTAGATTATGTAACACCAGTCAGACTTTCTTCCTTATGATGTGTGTAACAGAGAGACTGAATTAGTCAAATGGTGTTCAGTTTGACCGTAGTGCCTCCAAAAGGAAATGTGTGTGATGAATGTGACTTGAAGCTCTAAGAAAAACTGTGATGAAAATCCACATTGTTGAGTCATTGCTATAGAACTAGCTATTCCAGGGCAAGAGATGGTGAGAAAAGAAGGGGAGGAGTGGGAAGAGGAGAGAGGCAGGGGGAGGTGGTGGGCTAAGGAAGAAGGGCTGATGGTTTCAATTTCCCATCGATATGGGAAGGGGCTTCAGGAAAGGCGTTTGATCATCCTGAATTACAGATTTCTTCTTTGCAACAACATTCACTCATTGCTTTAGCTTCTCTCCCCTACATCTATACTCTTTCTTTTTAGCATTTAATGATAGTGGGCCAGCAATACAGCTCAATAGCATAGTACTTGTCTGGTAGGTATGAGATCCTGAGTTCAATCCACAGTATCAAAAGAAAATAAAATTTCTAGAATTTAAAAATACTCAAGCCAAAACAGGAGGATCACTACAAATTCATAGTATGTAATAAGACCCTGTATACATTAAAAATAATAATAATAAAATAAATTAAACAAAAATACTCAAGGAAACAGAGTAATAAAGAGATCTTTTGATAAATGAAAGCACTCAGTTGTGAAGTAAAAGGAATTAAGGTGTGCTGTGTGCATCTCCCAACTCCCCACCACGAATATAATCCCTGAATGCTGAAAACATGTAGCAATAAAAAAATTAAATAGGTAGAGTATGTTGCTCGGTCTACCTTCCTCTTCCACATTCCTCCCTTCCTTGTTCCATCAAATGTCCTGAAAGCTTATCCCTAACACTCCGCCTCCTTCTTCTATTTCACTGCTCATTTTCGTTTTAGCCTCATTTTCAATTAAAATCACCTTGGCTTTCTTAAATCAAACATTTTTAACTGAGAAACAAAAAGATAAAGAACCAAGAATAAACTATAACGTTAATAATTACAACATTTTTTAAATGTGACCAATTCACATTTTCTTTCTTTCTTTCTTTCTTTCTTTCTTTCTTTCTTTGTTTCTTTCTTTCTTTCTTTCTTTCTTTCTTTCTTTCTTTCTTTCTTTCTTTCTTTCTTTCTTCCTTCCTTCCTTCCTTCTCTTTTTTTGTGGCACTAGGGTTCAAACTCATGACCTTGCATTTGCCAAGGGGGCTTGTGCCATGGAGCTATTTCCCCAGCCCCTTTCAATTCACATTTTCTATAGATTATTTTTCAAGAAGTAAAATATTATTGGTGTTAAGACCACACCACCACCCTGCTTTCAGAGCCACAGAGCAGACATTATCAAAAATTTATTATGGAGCCTTCCTGCTCGTGTCCTGCTCATGGTTGTATGTAACACAGTGCTGAGTTGTAGTAGGTATTCAGTAAATACATTTCAATGAATACAGTGATGACAAAAGAATAAATATTTTATATTGAAATGATTTGGAAACACGGACACCATTCTTAATCTTCTAAGAATAAAATTGTGGTTTAGGAATTACCTGGTTGCAATTCCTTGTTACAATAAATAGGTTGGTGATTTGATTTTGAGACTGAATTAGGTGCCTGTTTGTAGGTCTTTTGTTGGTATAGGTACAAAATGTTAGAAAGTCCAAGCTTTATGGTATACACTTCCAGTGAGAGGTCATACATTTTTTTGTAAGTATCTTATTTTATGTCCACACTCTTTGTTTGCAGAATAATGTAAATTTTCACTTTGATGTCTATTGTTGAGTATTTTTTTTAGCATTTGAGAAAACATTTCTAAGGGTAGAGTGGATGCATACAAAGGACATAATAAAGCGACGGGAGGGACGGAAGTGAAACAAGCGGAGAGCAGAGGAAAGGAGATTTGAATGGGATGTGCATGGCCTTCTCAACAAAGAGAAGAAAGATAAATGAAATTGGTTTGCACAGACACAAGTGCATATGATGAAGCAAGCGTACACATATAAGACAGAAAATCAGATATGGAATGTCATCTCATTTTCTTTGCTCTACTGTAGCTTAGTTCCTGGAGTGATGCTTATAAATCGCTTATTGCGGGTCACCTTATTGCTAGTATTTAGAAGTCTCAGAAAATGGCTACTTCTCTGAGGTCTCTCAAAGGTGTAGTTGGATTTTTGGTTTTGAGTTGATTGCAAGACCCTATGTCTTCAATTTTGGGGGAATGAGATGTTATTTTCTATTTGGCCCATCCCTTGGTTCTTTGGTACTGTGCCACAGTATTTTCTGCCACCAATAACTCGGTCTTGGAGTACTAGACAGCTATTTAGAACAATTACATAACTTTTGGCTATAGGGTACCATCAGCAACAACAAAAGCATAAAACACAGTCTAGAAAATGACAAATAACTGTTAATTAACCACTTTTAACTATATGGACTAGATATGACAAAATCTGAAACAAATGATAAAATTATATGCATTATATTAATCCTTAATATATCAATTTTGTCCTCAGGAGTTGATATTTAAAATAGGTTAAGGAGAAATAAAGAAGAGAAAGAGATTACAGGTAAGGTTGGAGAACAAAGGGGTATCATGCTAACTTCAGGTAACTGGTGCAGAAGATTGGAAGGAAAGAGAAGGAAGAGATAAAAATAACAATAGAAGCACAAGCACAAAGAGGCTGGAAACCATGTTCACACTCATATAAAAACATGATCAAACCATGAGGGAGAGATAAATATGAAAAAAAACCTCACAAAATTCCACCACCATAACAAAAACAAATAAAAAAGAGAGAATAAAAAAGGAAAAAAGTCCACTTCCAGTTTTGTTTCTGCTGTCACTGGAATACAACATGTGGAGAGAAACTCTCCTGATCCATATTGATTTATTCCAGCAAGCAAGCCAGTACTAGCTTTTTTGCAGAGAAGTGGATAATCTCAGTGAATCTGCACCTTCTGGCCATAACCAGACTCATTCAGCCTACATCCATCAGTACATTTTCCGTGGGCCTGAGCCCAGCTGAGAATCACCAGAGGGAGCCAGCAGCCACTCTGTGTTTTGAGTGCAGCTAGTCCCTCTCCAAGATGGTGCCTGGCCAATTGTTCTCTCCCACATAGGATGACTGGGCCCTCAGCATTCACCACCAGCTAGTGAAGTCCTTTGCGTCCACCGCTGCCCTCCACTGTTGCATCCATCTGTGAAGTCCTCTGGAGTTTCCAGTAGTCGTCATGTGCCCCCAGGTTTGAATCATTCTTTTCATGCAGTGTGCAGTGGGTGCCTTTCCAAGGAGAAGGCACCACCTGCTACCTCCTTCATCCTGAAGTTTCTCTCTTTACTCTCTCTAGGGGCTTCAATTAATGCCTCACATCCTTCCGGATTACAGTGAACTCACTTTCTTCTTTTTTATCTTCCTCACATTGCTATATTCCAGTGTCTGAACGGTGATTGTCAGAGAGGTTCTTTGCTGCTTACCACTCCCCGTCTTCTGTTTGTCCAGATTTAGAGTTCTACACCTTAGAGTTTGACAGAAACGAATACTTACATTCAAGCAATGTATCACAGTAAAATGTGCATCACCATCAATCTGCCTCAGCTGGAATACGTTTGTCCCATTGTTCTTGCCACTTTCCAAAGCAGTTCTAGAAGAACCCTTTTATGTCTTTAGCAATGCCATCATGGCTGCCTTGATATTCTAAATCCATTCAACAATTTTAACCTCTGTATTAGCTACTTTCCCATTGTTGAAGCAAAGTACCCTAAGCCCACAAATTGAAGGAGGAAAGTTTTGTGTGGCTCACAGTTCCCAATGAGTTCAATCCAAAGTTGGTTGGCTCCAAGGTAGAAACAGCATGGTCCAAGGGATGGAGAATGAAAGCCGCCAGCAAGCAGAGAAAAGGGAGGTGCTGGGAACAATAATATATTATTCTAGGTTAGATCCTTGGTGATCGACCTCTAACCACATTCTACATCCAGTACTACATTCAGCTACTGAACTCACTCATCAGCAAGTCTACAGACTAGTATAGCCCCTCATGACCAAGTCATCTTCCAAACACAGGAGGCTTTTGGGAGACATTTTAAATAGAGACCATAATGATCGCCTATGATCGTCTTGCCTTTGGGGGAGAGCCATAAGTTAAACAGTGGTACATCTGGTGAGTAGGGTAAATGAGGACACAATGTAATGTTTTTACAAGCCTGCCTTTTCAATATACAGCATTTAGAAGCCATATGCATGGAGTCTCTGATCACACCTTGTAAAGATACTCACAAAGAGGACATCCAGAACTTCTTTAGCAAGTTGGAAGAACAATGGAATAAATGTGTTTGTGTTTGAGGCAAGGCAGACTATTTAAAGGATGTTTCATGGCAATATGTCTTTTACCGTGATCAGCTTTTAAGTTTAAACATTCACCATATGGTTTGATCACCCTTTCTTTCTTTATGCCTGCTGTTTACTATGAAGTACTCTGAGGAACTTGCCACGTGTATAACATGTAGCCCAGGAAGGAAGACACTCAGTAATACAAGTAAAATATAGGTTTTAGAAGAGGTTAGAAAAGCAAACAGGCCCATAATGATTTCATTCCACTTGCCCCAAAGTTAGTTAACAGTACAAGTATTTTTGAAACCCATAGGCATAGATTTTTTTCACTGGCCTGTGAGTAAAAAGTCTACCTGGAATACTAATTTAGGCAGTAAAAAACATAACAAGATATGTGTGTCAGCTGAGAAGTTTATGAAAGAAGACCACACTAGGAGATAGGGAGTAGTCTTCAGTAGCAAGTTGACAATAATGTAGCCGTTTGACTTTATTCATGTCGCTTTCTTCTGTGAGCCACATTTAATCATTAATGGAAAGAAATGCATGGGTGACTCCAACAAACCACATCATTTAGGCTTTAATGTAGTGTCAGTTGCAATGGTCAACAAGAAAACAAACTTTTAAATTGGCTTAAAAATAAAGGAAATGTGTTAGATCAAGAAATGTATTGTAACCTCAACAGTGGGCTGTCCAGATAAGATTTCATTTAATGTCCCAACTCTGTCACCTAAAGACCCAATTTTAATATTAGCTTTATAGGAGGCTAGTTTTCAGCTGGCAGCCAGAAGCTTCAGGCTAGTAGGCACCTCGGGTAGCAAAACAGAGTGTGTTTACTTAAGCTCCCAGTAATCATTCTGGAAGTTACACCAATTTTACCAGCTATGTAGCAAGCTTGCTCCTTTATAATAACTGTGACCTGGGCAAATGAGCATACCAGGCTGCTTAAGCTACATCATACGTGTTGCAAACCTGGAACAGAGGGTTATTTCCCTGGAAATAATCGAATCTTTACATGGAAATGGAAAGGAAATGGAAAGGTAAGAGGGAAAAGTTATATTATGTTTCATAACTAGATATTCCCTTAAAGTCCATGTAATCACAGATTGCACATTGAGAACATGTTTGGATTTAAAGGACATTTTGGTTGACTTACTGTTAGGATGCAGGGATTGCTCAGGAGAGGTGGGTCCCTATGGATTTGGTGAGGTGTGACTGAGTAGGGTGCATCTCCCTTCCTGGCTCTTCCTTTCATCCTCTGCTTCCTGTCGACCATGGTGTGAGCAGGTTTGCTCTGCCATGCACCTCTGCTCTGCTGTCCTCCCTTGGAGCCCACTGAGCATAGACTAAAGCTTAACCAAAATAACCCTTTGCTCCTTTAAATTGTGGATGTTGAATATTGTGTCTCTGCAGAAAGAAAGTCAGCAAAACAGTGATCGAAGTTTTAAAGAGAACAAACAAGTTTCTACTCTGGGTCTCCTGAGTTCTAATATATTCTGCTTAGTTTTTCTGCTCCAGTGAGAAGCAAGTTGACTTTCAGCACAGTAGATGCCACTTGAAGATCTCTGTGCTTGGAAATTTCCACTGCCTTTGAATTTTGCCATAACCATGATCCAAACAGGAAATCACACAGTAACTTCTTAGCTCAAAGCTTTTTGGTTTTAGTGACAAGTTAATGAGAATAAAACATACAGAGTAGGAGAAAATATACACACATACCTCACACAGAGGATATTTTCATTTTGCTACACATTACTTTCCATGTTCTGAATTTCTACTTCTCAAAACTCAAATAAAGCTCTTCTCCATAATTTTAAAGTTTTCTAAGAATTCTAATAAAAAGCTTGATTCTTGGTTGAGGAGAATTATATTTCTCCTTCACTGGTTCCTTCAATACAGATAGAGAGAGGAGAGAGAGAGAGAGAGAAAGAGAATGCTGTCACCAAACATGAAGATAAACAGCTTTACTGTTTACAACATTTAAAGTAGTGATAACAAATGGCCAAATGTAAAATAAGTGGAACCCTGGAATTAGAATAATTTTGGGTTAATTCACTAGATGAACATCAATGTACATGAACTAGATTCTTTTCACCTCTCACTTGTACTTCTCTTATCATGCCTTCATATCCTCTTAAGTGACTCCTCATGATCCCAAGGTGGCTAGTACAACTCCATACACCAAATGCAAATAGAAATTCTAAATGGAGAAAAATGGATTTTCCTTGTTCTTTTTTAAAAAGGCAAAATCATATCGTTTTCTGAGCAGATTTCTTAGTTCTCTTTGGCCAAAATAGTCTCAGATATCCATTCTTCATGCCTGGAAAAGTATGAAGCAAACCAGCTGGTTTGCTAATCAAGTTCACCTCCTAGGAGACAGTGGAAGACCTGCGCTTAAATCACATGGTTGCCTGATACCTGGAACAGACAGAGTCTGCACAAAGGATTTTTCAGGAAAGTAATTCAGGAACGGATTCTACAGAATGAAGCCTTTCTCTCTGTTAGGTCCTACTTCACCCCCACTGTAGATTTTCCTCACACCTCACTGAGAAGGGTTCAGAACAGGCCTATTTGGGAATATTGGTTCACCACAATATCCAGCTCATCTTCTTCTTCGGGGCCATAGGAATAAGGGCAAGGATTATAACAACAGTACTATGTCGTGGTTTAACTCCTATAAGATGGAAGAACATCACAGGAGCTACTTCAATGTATGTTTTTGAAGGTCAAATGAAACAAGGTAGGAAGAAATGGTGCATACATTAGCATACAATAGACATTCCTTCTTTTCTTGCTTTCTCATTCCTTCTTACTTTCCTCTGCCTTCCAGCTTCCATGTATGATCCTAGAAAGAGGAAGATCACGTGGGAATAAGTACAATACATTTCTATGTAACTGAATTTTACTTTATTTTAAAACTTGGGAATCTATTTATTCTATGAAGTAGAACATGATATATTCATTTTACTTCATATTTCAATCTGTATAACCTTAATCTACCTGGATCCAGAGCTTACAGATTTTGTGCTTTACCTTTGACCTCTGGTCATCTCTTACCGGCCAACTGATAGAGAACTAATCAGGAAGAGATTGGCTGGTTAATGTGAGCTACTCAGAGAACAGACAGCCCCTAAATTCCATCACTTTCTTTTATCATCTCCTTGCCTCATCTCAGTTTTAAGTGCGCCTTTTGTGCACTGCTCAGGTTATAGCGCTACGTGCTTAGCTGGCATGCAGAGGTTTTGCTAGAGGGTCAGTGAAGTTGAAAGTGAGGTAGAGAAGCTTTGATGAGAGTTACCTTCCACAGCAGAGTTTGGAAGATGACCAGAAATTAGAGAGTAGAAAGACATGCTGAGCAAAAGAAACCATATACACAAACCTTTGTAGGGAAGAAAGTATCACAGAGAGTTTTACAAAAGAAAAGAAAAATCTTATTTCCATGAAGGAGATTTCTGGCATGAGGTGTAGCTGGAAGGCATTCACACTTCCTTCTGTTAACTCTGAAGAAATAGCCAAAGGTTTAGGCAGGGAAGACACATGATCGAACTTGTTTTAGTAAAATTATTCTCATGGAGGATCAAACGAGGCTTTGAGCTGTTTTTTTCTGTGTTGGATGAAATATCAGTCTATGAACCCAGACTGTAGGAGGGAGGAGGAACAGTTTGGGAAAGGAAGACAATGAGCCATCTCAGGACACAGAGTTTTAGGTGTTCCTGGATGATGGAGCTCTGCGCTTACCACTGGACCAAAAAAGTAGAAACTTGTCCAGTACTGCTTGGAGAATTTTCTATTTTCCTTAAGCACCTTCAATGCCACCTATTCTTTAGAATTGAGAACAACTAAAATGTTTTTCAGGGGAAAACTTGATTGTAACCCCTTCCATGGTGTCCTAGTAAAACTTTCCAAGGAACTGAATACTAGACACACAATTAGGAGGATGATTTTCTAGTATTCACCCAAAATGTCATATGCAGAAGAGCGCAAAAGATCTGTCCACCAACTATAAACCCGAAGAATCGAGCTGGAGGCCTAGATCTCATGGTGATGTCCTGCAGGAGTTTGGCTGAAGATCTGGAGCCCAGGGCCATGTCCTATGCAAGTCTGTATTAAAGATCTGTGCTGGGAAAGCCAGCAAAATAGTTTGCACCGGGAGTGAAGGATCTGTGGTATGAGGCTGAGGGATCTGCGTGTTAGGCAGGAAGTAATGCTCAAGGGAAGGACCAGAGCTCCTCCAAAGAGAATCTCAGCCAGGAGCTCAGCTCCTCTCATGATGCGAACAGCTGAGTCCACACTGGGAAAGCCAGCGTCACAAGGCTCTCCTGGAGATTCAACGATGCATCATCCGCCCCCCCCCCCAGTGCTCCATCTATGCCACTGGCAGCCACCCTCAGGTGGGTCCTCCTCCATGCCCAGCACTATGTTGACTTACTTCATCTGGGTGTGGCAAGTTGGCCATTAGCTAACTTGCTACAAATGGTTTTGAATTCATTATTCAAAAACCTTTATATCAATTAGGTAGTGTTATACTCACGGAAGTATCCAAAGTCTTCCTCCAGATCAGAGATTTCCTGTCTTTGCTCATTATGGATGCAAGGCAACGCTTCAGCTTCTGATAGAAGCTTATGGGTGGTGTGTTGACAGTCTTCTGCCCTCAGTCATGATGGTCTTTGTGAATGGTCATAGCTTCATAATGTTACAAAAGATAGACAATAAGAAACAAGGAATAGCTCAGTGGACTAAGAGCCTGCTTTGGCTAGTTCAGGGATCAGGTTTGATCCCCAATTCCACATTTGGTTCTGGGCCTTGCCCCCAGAGCATACTGAGCTAACAACAGAATCTGGGTGTGGCGGTGCATGCCTGTAATTCTAGCACTGGGAAGGCTGAAAACAAGGAGCTCACCATGAGTTCAATCTGTGTAAAGAGACCTTGAACTGAATATACAAATTATAAATAAATAAATAAAAATTTTAAAAGAAACCATATTTTTGTTTTGAATAGCGAAAGAAGAACAAAAGATAGAATGACAAGGGGGATTAAGAAGAATCATGGTGCATTATGTACATTTACTAACTCCCCCAAATGAATGTAAACATTATGCACCACAAATGCATGCTAATGACATTTCTCAAAAATTAAAAAGATAGTACAGGAAAAAATTTCTTGGGTGAATTCCATCTAGATTTAAGATCTATTTATATGTAATTTGACAGTTTAATCCTGAAAATCCTATCTATTTCTCAATTCTAAAACCTAAACAGTACATAGATTATATTTCGTTATCCTAGGAATTTCTATGGTTATGTGGATGGAATGTAATAGCTGGGGTCCTGTTAAGCTGTGCTTCATAGAACACAGAAACATGAATATATTTGATCATTGACTCCATTGTCCAAGTTCTTGGATTAAGTGCTAATACACATTGCCATAAATGGAAAGAATTTGCAGATAGCCACCATAGTGGGGAGCCAAAGCAATCAGGTTGGATAATGGATAGCTTACCGATTTTTTTTTTAAATTTAATTTATTAATTAATTTGGTATGGGATCTCTCTATGGAGCTTACTCATAGTGATCCTCCTGTCTTAACCTCCTCCGCATTGGGATTACAGGTATGCACTATAATATCCAGTTTCAGCAGCTGGCACAGAAAGGGGCTGGCATGACATGTGGTACCTGGAACAGAATCCAGCTCCTTGTGCTTGCCATACAGGCTCTTAGACCGCCAAGCTATCACCCCAGTACCACTTGAACATGTACATGACTAGAATCTAATACTGCACGATAACTTCCCAGTTGAAAATGTAAAGGATAGCTGAAATCCACTTACTTCAAGGTTTTTATGTCATTGTTAATGAATGACTAAGTTAGTGTCAAGTTTTAAAGCACATTTATGAAGATACATGTGAGGCTGTACAAATACAATCCATTCATTTTATTAAGTCACAAATTTGATTTTGTTTTGTGCCACATTCTGTGCCATGTTAAGAGTGGAAATTGTAGAGTAGAGAAAACGTGAGCTTGTTTCTCAAAACACCTAAGCTGTGGGTGCAAGGCACAGCATTGAATGTCATGTTACAGTTAAGATGCAAATCCTGAGCACGAATATTGCCTATTGGTGAGGAAGAAGAAATAACATCAAAATAGTAGTGTGGGATTAGGAACCATTTCCGGGAGGATGTAATAACTGCTGAGTTTTGAGGGATGAGTAACAGAATGAGTAACATGAAGAAGGGGGTGATGTACAGTGAGAGAGGAAATGGCAGCCTGGGGACCTCGCCAACGCAGCACAGGAGGTGTGTGGCCTAAAACAGAGGTGCCTCTACAGCTTGAGTGAAGAGGGGGTGGATGTCTGGTGGAATGGGATAGATGGAGGGGAGATGAGGCTGGAGAGGGAGCCTGAATCAGAATGTAGGAAGTTTCTGTTCCAGACCTAATAAAGCATGTGTCAAAAGTCCTCTTCCTTTGGTAGTCCTCTAACCTGTCCAACCTCACTTTTGTGAAGCTTGTCACAGATGCATGTATCACAGTGCCTGGCATATGGTAGATAGCTGCTGATTGACTGAATGGATCATTGAAAGACAGACACGAGGAGCCTCCGAAAATCCTTATGAAGTGAGCGATTTGCTCTATTACCTTTCCATGTTGGAAAGGTCCTACCAAATAATCTCTAAGGATGAATTAGAAGATAAGCAGACAAGAGGCAAAGAAAACAACTAGGAACACCCCCTGGAGTCCAGCCATTAAGGACAGTCAACTAGTATCAGAGGGAGTGGCAGGAGAAAGCAGGTTGACTGGGGAAAAGACAGATCTATAGATTAGAAAGCTTAGACTCTATAGCATGGCATTTAATTAGATGAATGGAACAAAGTAAATTGAGATATGAAGGATAATTGTTAGAGATTGGATTTCCCAGGAAAGAATGAGGCATGAATTAGTGTGCAGCAGGTTGAGGACCTCCCACCATTGATGCCTTGGCAAAGGGAGAAAAGGGAAGGAAACTCAAGGCGGAGGAGCTGGGATCTGACAGAGTCTCAGGGAAGCTCTCAGCCAACCCTGTGGTGATCTCTTAAACCTGGTTGGCCCTTAGAGTGGTGTGGAGCTTGAGGGAGAGGCTATGTCAGTCACTCACTGAATGCAGTTCAGCAGCTGGGGAGACCCAGCTCCAATCCTGCATGAGGGTCAGGCTAGGCCACCATAGCAGCCACAATTTATCTCCATTTTGAACTACTCATAGGCATCTCTGAAGATAAATTTCAAGGGTAAGACTATAAGTTCAGTTCCCAAGTATGCAATTTGTAGCCTCTGGGTCCCCTGAAAAGAAACGATTCAAAAAGGATGGGTTAGAGGTTAATGCGGAGAAAATAGCAGAAAATGGACTTGAGATGAAGGAGTAGTACCATAAAATGGTCTTCTCAGAGGGTAAAAAAGGAATTTCAGGCAGGGGAAGCATTGATTATGTCTGAAGCAGGTAAGAAAAAAACCTGCAAATTGGTTACTTAATTTAGTGAACTAGTCTGACCTCTGCCTAGGAGCTTCTGTGGGAGGAGGTGGAGGCTGGACTGTGGTGTGTTAAGGATGTGTACACAGTGAGAAGTATGGTTGGGAAAGTCCAGTGGATTCCCTTTCAAACCTGTGCCTGTGAAAGAAGCCAACCAAGCCTGATGCTACAGAGGGCCGTGTTGGTCAAGCAAGATTTTGGTGGGTGCTCATTTGTTGTTCAGTGGAGAAACAGGAAACGATTTTATGCCAAAAGCAAATCCTCATTGTAAAGTTGAACATCCAGAGAAAGGAGAGAGTCGAGAGACAGAGTAGGAAAAAAAAAAAAAAAAAAAAAAAGCACAGAACAGTGGTGTGTGGTGCTTGGAATGAAGCCCTTCCAATAGGATGGGAATAAGGACAGGAATAAGCACAGCCATGGGACTGAGGTTGCAAACCCACAGCCTTGGTGATAGAAGGACTGAGGGGTGCAGTTTAAGCAAAGGATGAGAATTTTAAAAGAATCACTTAAAGGAATGTCTTATGTCACTTGTCCACTCAGCGAATCTTTCCCTAGTGTTTCTGTGTCAGCTCCACTGCTCCTGGTTGGAGCTCCAGAATGGATTTACTCCAGCCTATTTCCTGCGACTAGGACATCTTCCTGTGACTAGGGCAGCTTCACTGGCAGTTATGTGCCTTCACACAGGAACTTGGGCTTCAGATAGTTCTCGGGTTGTTTCAGTCCTCCAGTGGTCCAGGCATATCTGGGACACAGAAAACTTTTCCTAAGCATTATTACATAAAATGGGTGGACAGGCTCAAAATCACATGTAGCTAGCTGCATGTTTACACATGATTAATGTTCAGTCATGGTGTTTAATCCCTCATTGTGGTTATAGCAGATATTCTGCAAGGATGTGTGATATTTGATATTTTGTACTAGATATGACAGTTACAAAACGCCAGTAAATATTCTTTTTTTATTTGTTCAATAATTTCTAAGTTGAGCCAGGCATGGTGGCACACACCTATAATCCCAGCACTCGGGTGGCTGAGGCAGGAGGATCAGTGTGAGTTTGAGACCAGCCTGGGCTACAAAAGTGAACTCAAGGCCAGCCTGAACTGCATAACAAGATGCTGTCTCCAAAAGAAGAAAAAAAAATTCTAAGTTGTAACTAAAAATAAATATTAAGGGACAGGGAGATAACTCAGTGGCAAGCACAAGGTTAAAATTTTAAATAAATAAATAAATTTTAAAATGTGTATTTTATTTCATTTTTTTATTATAGCTGGCTCAGCCTACCCTGGGGTTGGGGTTGGCACAACATGTGGTGCCGGGGATCGAACCACAGTCCCTGTGGTTGCCGAAGCTTTCCTAAGCAGGCGCTTTAGACCACTGAACCACCTCACCGGCCCTAAAAGGTGTATTTTATTATATAAATATAATAAATGCAAATTTGTAGTGTTAAAAATTTAGTCCCACTTCTGCACATTGCACAAATGAATGCACTGCTTAGATATTCATGTACTCTGCTATAATTTTTAGGATCCTAACACCTGGAGGGTTAATGTTTGCTATCACTTACTTGAAATTCCTAATAATTTTGGAACATGTAGACACCTATTTTCATTTTATCCTGGGCCCTGAATATTATGTAGCCAGTTCTTCTGCTATTACAGAAATTATATCTGATAGGGATGACACATATTTAAAATAAAGGAGTAACCATTCTTTTTCTCTAATTTTCAGTCTGTAAACTTTAGTTGTTAACCCTCCAGAAGAGACGTTTAGTTATATTATTACCCAATAACATAGGCACTTGAGCTTAACATCACTCTCTTTCTGAATATCAAGTGCCTTAGACTTAACATGGAACCAGTATTTTCCATCAAATATTGATATTCTACTAAACCCCTATACAATGTGATAAAAAATTACACAATTTTACACAGAAATTTAGGAATCTAGTCATATATAAATTGTAGCAGATCAATCCTATGACATTTTTGCTCTTGTCTCTTATTCTCCTTTTTTACCTTTTTTTTTTTCCTTTAAACATTTACTTGATAGAGGGTATAGCATGATTGACATGACATTAGAAGCAGCACACATCTAGAAGAACAAAATGACAGGCATTCCAAGCATGGTTTTAGTATTACACATTGCTATCCTCAGTGTAGTTGCTTACTTCCCAGATATTAACATACATAGTCAGGGTGAGAATTCTACCAATTAACTCCTAGTTTCAAAAACCTGTTAGAGACTCATAGGTCCATTGTCTTAGTAGTCCTGTGTATATAAGTGTATGGTTTTGTCCCTGCCATGTTTCCTAACTTTTCTGATTGCCGTCTTAAGATTTGTTGTTTAATCTTAAGTTCTTGATTTGGCCCTAGCCCCTTAAAGTCAGTGAGGACTGAGGATATAAAAGAATCTGTACCATAACATTCCATAACTCAGTGGTGTCCCAAATTTTCTGTTTGGGAGATTATGGGGCCACAGAGGAACAGGACTGACAATGTATAGTGTGCCTAAGGAGAGTCACCTAGAGAGAAAGCATTCTCTCAGGCTTTCACAGAGAGCAAGTTGGTCAAGAAATGGCCATGACTCATTCAGATGGCTGACTCTGGCAAAAGTTCTACAAAATGCTATCCATAGTTTTAAGGGAAATCCTAAGGGGCTTTAGCTGACCTTGGCAGATACAGAAGTTATATATTTTGTTATACAGGCTTTGCTTTAACTGGATCTTAACCATCCAACAGAAAACTTTAAATATGTGGTATAAAAAGTAAAGCCATATTAATATGCTGAGCTGCAAAAGACTCAAGTCAATAGCTTCTGACATTGCCAGTACTGCTCATAACCCACTTCTATTATGGACTATTGGACCATACATACAACTACTTTCTCTTAGTTCAAGGAGAAAAAGTATTTGTACTAATGGTATTTAGAAAAGTTATCATGTCTACATCTTATACTCTGAACAACTACTATGAAGCCAACAGTATGCATTGTATTAACTATTGTGGCTGTCCTACTAACATGTTTTGAAACTGTCTCATTGTTATTTCTTTCTCATTAATTTTTTTAGCACAAAACTTTCTTTTTAATAAACTAAAAGAAACTAAATATTGTTCTTTAATCATGAAGATGCCATTGAAAATAATTTGCAAAAAGTTTACCAGAAAGTGTAATATTTAAATAGGTGGTAATGAAGAAAATGACTTACTGAGCAAGTGAGAAAAATATTTTAAAAATATCTCAAGTAATATACTGTTATATATATAATATATATTCATATATTATATATGAATATATATTAATATATATTATATATTCATTATATGCATATATAATATATATTCATACATACATGAAATTTGTAGCAAAAGAGTTTAAAGGATGAACTCCAAGTATAAATAGGGATTCTCCTGAGCTTGTGGCTACACAGTAATCGCCATTGCCTAAAGATTTATAGTCTTTATACAAGTTTTTAATTGCATGCACTCATCACTAAGATTTTTAGCCCTTCACATGTATATATTTTTATTAATCATATTTGTGATCTATACTGATGAGCTGAATACACTGCAAATATAAGGAAAATGAAAATATTACAGAAATAAGATTTAAAACAAATTCCTATTTTTCCCTGTTTAGGAAGGATAGTCTTGGAATATGAAGACTATTTTATTTTATTTTATTTTATTTTATTTTTTTTGTGGGACCAGGGTTCGAACTCACGACCTTGCACTTGCCCAGCAGGCACTTGTGCCTCGGAGCTATCTCCCCAGCCCCAAAGACTATTTTAGAGAACACAGATCAAGAACCAGTATTTAGAAGCATGGTCTTTTTCTTTTTAATTATGAAATAGTTCAAAACTAGTGTAAAGAACAGAGAATAATGCATTATAATTCTATACCACTATCCAGATTAAATAAAAATTTGCATGTTGTCTCATTTGCTTCACGTTTTTTTTTCCTTTCTCATTAAAATTAATAAAATAAAAAATAAATAAAATAGAGGAGTAAAAAGAAAAATAAGCACAAACAATGAAATGAATTGAACATTTTCAGTGAAGAGGTGCAGAGTTCTGTGGGGTACAGGAGATACCAGCCTCATTCGAGGATGGGAAGGTGAACTGAGATTTCCCTCACCCTCAGGTCGCTGGCAGAAATTTCTGTCAATCACAGACATACCCAGGACTGTGGCTTACTGGCCTCCTGAGTGTTTCTTAGTTCACTCAAGTCAACATACCACAGGTCATAGTCCCATATTCCAAAAAAGAAAGTGCTTCTCTCTTTGAGAGGTTCAGTGTCCATGGTCAGTAGCAGACATAGGAAGTGGGGAGCTTAGAGATAGGAGAGAGGTTTGGGAGGCAAATGGGTGTATACACAACTGCATAGATGGAAGAAATAACTCGTGAGTAGTCACATTCCCTGAGGACAGGGGAGAAAAAATATTAATGAATGTAAAGAGAAACGAAGTTTGAAAATTGAGTTGAGGGAACTCACTTCTTAGTTTTGACTTTCCATATGATAATAACAGAAAAGAAACATAGTTTTCAGAGAGTAAGATTATAGGAAGGATTTAGGACTTAGACAAAGGGTGTGGACAAATATGCTCATAATAATAGGTATTTGGGACAAAGTTCCAAAGGGAGGAGCACAGATCAATCAAAGCTATCTTGGGCAGTTAGAGGGCTGGCTATGTGAGTGCTGGGCCAGAGGACAGGGATGTGGGGGCCTTGGTATGACAAGGATTTCATGAAGTGAGGAGCTTTTCTTCTGCCATACCATTCTGCCTGGAGCCCTCCAACCATGGCTTGAAACTGAGAGCCAAAATAAACTCCTCCTCCTCTAAGCTCTGGTGTTGGATAATGTGTCTCAGCGACCGTGAAAGCCACCAAGATAGGCTCAATGGCCGAGAAACAATCCTGGCAAAGTCAGCTCTGTTCTGCTCCTGTGACAGGAAGTGGGGGTGGGAGAGGATGCACCTAGAGGTGAGAAGGCACCCCTGTCCATAGGACAGAGTCGAACAGACCTCACCAGAACAAGGTAGGAAAAATCCTATGAAGATCATAGGCTTCCAGCAGATGAAGTAAAAGAATGAGCCTCAGGACCAGGAGAAGCATCAGCTAGCTGAAAAAGGTCCAGAAATGACAGAGGTGGTGAAATTAGCGAACGAGGACATTGAAACAGCTTCTATAAATGTGTTCCATATGCTCAGTGCTGCAGAGAAAAAGGCAAACACAGTGAGGAGATAAACAGAAGATATTTTTAAGAAGAACCAAATGGAACTTCTAAAGATAAAAACATAGTATCCACAATAAGAATTCAGCTGGGTGAGATGAACAGTGGATTGGAGGAGGAGTGGCAAGTGATTGAACAAAAAACTGTTGATAGCCAATTACAGGAAAAGTCAGAAAAGGTAAAGAAGTGCTCCAGAGGGTTCTAGAGGCAGAGATAGTATCTACTGGGGAGACTTTGCAGACACAAACCCTGCACACACTTCAGCCTGACAAAATAAAGATGGGAGCCAAAAAGCAGCTATTCTGGGATGTTACTTTCCTAGGGAATGTGGAGGATTGTGGACATTGACTTATTTAAATAAAAACTGTTTACCAAAGCATACTACCATTTGTTGAGTGCTTTCCACATGTCATGCTTTGTCCTAGCTCCTGGGCACACAAAGATATGCTGGGCAGAGCTGGTCATTGGTCTGTACAGCAAGGATGCTAGCACCAGATGCTCAGGTGGACATTTACAGTCATATCTTGAAGGTCATACAGCACAGTCACCCTGTCCTGGGAGACAATTCTTCTTAAACTTGAGAGGCCCAACATGCCACTCTTGTCTTCCTCTAGCCTGACAACAGGATAAGGGCAAATGGGATGTGCTAGAAAGAAGCACTGGATTTAGGACTAAACCACCCAGTAGCCACTGTTACTCAAGTAGGATCGCCTGTGTTGCTGTAAGCAGTGTTTGTGGGAAGCCTGAGCCTCTGGCTTCTGAAGAAGAGCTGCTCTTCATGGAAGCTGCTCCTCAGGAGACAACCAACCAACAGCACAACCCAGACCGTGGCCCTCTATGCTTGGTCCACCGCTTTCTCCTTCACATCTACCCTGTCCTTTTCATCCCCCCATCTTCTAACCATTGCTCTTTTGCCTGCTTCTGCTTTTCTTACTAGAGAGCAGGCACCATGAGGACTAAGACTGCCTCCTTTATGTTTTTAAACTGCAAAAGCATTTTTCTGATAGTGGGTATATATATATATATATATATATATATATATATGATATATATATTTATATATATAAATATATATAGAGATATATAGGTATATATAGATATATATATTTATATATATAAATATATATATAGATATATAGATATATAGATATATATAGATATATATATTTATATATATATATATTTATTTAAATATATATATTTAAGATATATATATTTAAGATATATATATATATATATATATATCTTAAATACTTAATATTTTGTTCTTTATATTTTAAGGAATGGTGTAAGGGTGTTGAGGGTCTCACTGCTAGATCAGACTCATGGTGATCCACTTGTTTACAGCCTCCCAGGGCGTGGGATTACAGACAAGCGCCACCACACCCAGTCTCAATTGATGTCTCAGTGCACCCCAGGGGGTGGGATTGGTAGGGCAGGCTCAGAGATTGAACCTCTGGCTCCTGCACCTACTTGCAGGCACTTTAATTCACTGAGCTATTTGGCCAGCCCTCGTTTATATTTTAAATATAAATTTCAGCAGCATTAATTATTTTCATAGTGCTGTATCACCATCACTGCTTTTGTACCTGCAGTGTTTTTTTTAATGCATTGCACTGACTGTATCATTTTACTGAGCTATCTTCCTGGCCCCCTGACTATGATTTTAATCAATGTTTATTGACTGCATTGTGGGTTTGACAGATGAATCAATCCAACTGTCTAACAATTCACTGTAAATACACAGCAAGCAACATTTTCTTTGCTGCTATAGGAAAAAAGAGAAAATAGAGGATGCACAATTGGAGTTGTCCCTAGTAGGGGTGACTACAACAAAGGAAATAGCTTTAGAAGGAACCTGTACTAATGAGAAATCATGTAGCTGCTTTTGATGAGAAGCTACACGACAGAGCCGAGTGACCTCTGCCAAAAGGTGACAGCTTCTCTGGCTAGTGGACAAATTTCAATAGAGGCTGCCCTGATGAGCTTTTGCAGGTGGATGTCTGCCTAGAAATGTTCAGGTTTTACTCAAAATGCTTTTGATGTCTAATACATTTCCCCCATCTTCTCTAACAAGAGCACATGCTGGTCCTCTTATTATTTTTAGAGATAAACAACCGCACTGATGATAAATAACACACTAGCCCCAAGTTTTATTAACAAGGTCCAGGACATGGGTATAGAATGAAACGTACAATGGGCCTGATTTCACAGTGACAGGACAGTTCTGTGGGTGGAGAGGGAGAGAGGAAAACAGGATAGCAATCAGGAATTTGAGGTCAAGTAGGAAGACTGACAAAGGTTTGGCATGTTAAATATGCAGCCTGCTTCTTCATACACCATCTCGTTCTGCACTATGGGGAATTTCTCATTGTGCTATTAGCCAGGAATGGCCCAAGTCAGGGCCCAGGAACATGATCCACAAACATTTCTGAAAATGAAGTGCATTGTAAAGTGTCAGAAGTCCAGGGCTTAAGCCACTCCCAGCCACCTCCTAGTTGTAAGTCTCCTTTGGTGTTTCTATTTACACATATTTACATGGAACCTAACAAGTGCCATAAAGCAGGCTCACCAAATTATTGTCTGATATTTTTCCATTTCTCTTTGAAATCCTTGTCTGGTCTACTCGTATCCTAAACAATGAACCGAAAAAGAGCTCACAATGTCTCTCCAAGGGCAAGAGGGGCAGATTTTACAGGAGCAGATTCCTAGCTAAATTTAGCCTACATGAAAGTTCTTCATTTTGTTTTCAAAGAAAAACCCGTTCTCATCCAGGGTGTCCCCAGTGTCTAGATTCTCTTCCTCATGGGAAAATTTTGTAACTATGGCCGCCATCATTAAGAGAAGAACAGTAATGAGGGGGAAAGAAGCAGCCTTCTGGTTTGCCCGGTGATCTATCTGCACTGAAGAACTGCAGAGGGCCTCATTCTCTCCCTCCCCTTAGGTCAGGGAACACTCAGCCAAACTCAGTTGCCCATGTTTTGCCTCCCGTTGTGTATCTTCTCTTTGTTCCAGACTACCCTCTGTTATTATATCTATAAAAGAATCTTTTTTTTTTCCTATGTTGTGGTGCTGAGATCCAATCCAGACTTCACATATTCTAGGCAAGCACTTTACCACTGAGCTACATATGTATTCCCTTAGAGAATCTTGATCAGAGATCCAAACTATAAATAAATAATAAGCAAATAAATAACAATCTAGTGTTACTAAGGAGACATTTAATCTTAAAACCATTCATAAATTCAAAATTCAGCTTGTTGTAGGCATTTGAAAGGTCATATAGATGTTCCTCATGGCAATTTATCACTTTTCTGCTGGCGCAATAGCAAGCAGAAACGGAAATGGCACCCAGGATTTGGATTAACATTGAATTGGGCACTGATTAGGGATCGATTGTCCTTTAAAATGTCGCGATCTCTGGTAGTTTGGGGCTCATATGGAATAAGCAAGAGGAGGTATAGAAGTGGAGTATTCAGCTATTTTTCTTTTTTGTACTTAGTACAGGATCTGCAGGGTATACAGGCTCTCGCTACACAGACCAGATTCATAATGATCCTCCTGTTTTCAGCCTCCCAAGCATTGGAATTACAGGCACGTGCCATCACACCCAGTCTCAATTGCCCTCTCAGCACACCCAAGGGGCAGGGTAGGCACAGCACGCCAGGGATTGAACCCCAGGCCCTGCATCTGCCTAAGCAGGCACTCTAATCCAATGAGCTGTCTGGCTGGCTCTGGCTATCTTTGATTGGTTCCTATAACATGCATCATAGAGACCATCTGTGCATCACAGTCACCAGCTTAAGAAACAAATGTAACAGGAAGTGTAACCATAACTATTATGCAGGCAACGAACAAACTGAAATATACTGACTGCAGGGGCATCTTCTGCTACACTAGCACGAACTATTTTAATCTCTGAAATGACCCCTTTCAAAGGAAAGATGCAGGGATGTCATACGCAAGACTGGGTTAAGACTAGGATTTCTGCTGTGTACACAGTAGGTGGCAGGGAGATACAGGAGCATTCTTTTTTTT
>PVJA010003840.1:30747-91461 GCA_004027025.1 Myocastor coypus | reverse complement strand
TCAGAAAATATCATTTCCAAGCTAAGTCAAAGATATTTGATACTCAGAAAGCCAGTGATGATAAGCCCAGTACCTATGTTATAGAGTAATAGTATCACAAAGCTTTTCTGCTGGAGGGTTGAGAATGTAAATTAACAGACCGACAATTGGAGAAAAAGAAGGGCTATAAGGATAGCCAATATTTTGGACCTAGCCCTTCGATTCAGTTTTTAACAGAATGTTTTTTGGGTGAAAAATAAATGGCTTAGTACGTGACACTGAACTTTATTTTCTTGGATTTTCTGAAGTAAAGAATGAATAATCTTCTCTCAAGGAAGTGGCAGAAGGGATTTCTGTAGTAGGTAAAATATTAGGAAAGGTGAATTTAGAACAGGATAGACTCATGACTTTGACAAATAGGAAATGAACACTTCAAAAACATTAACTCATTAATTAATGAGGGAATGTGTATTACACCCATTTCAGAAGAGAACTCAAAATGCCACATGCTTATAGTCAAGTTAAAACGTTGAAACTAATGAATGTAGAACTTGCAGAACTAGTCAGTGTCCAAGGAGTCCCCTCTACATTACCCTAGAGGCACTCTGCATTTGTGTAGCTGGGAATTATCTGTGTTATTCTTAGATTTTTGGTAAGTGAACTTCTCTCTCTATAGAAGTCAATTATGCTCATATTTAATAGACCAGAATAAGCCAGACTCAAGAGCTCATTAGGATGAAACTGGATGAGTACTCTCATAGGACATGGGGTCTTAGTCCACACCCTGACACTGTCTAAAGATGGATGTGCTATGTGGGGGCATTTCTCTGTGTACTAATTAATAGTTAGCCTATTCATGATTATTAATTTTAACATGTTTGTGTGGGAGAAGAATATTTAGAATTGTAACTAAGAAGTCATGTTTTTTGAATAAGATCTGAATACACAGGTAATGAGCAAGAACGGAAAAAATGAGGTGTTCTCGGCCAATTATAACTGAATATTGAAGTACTAGAAATATTTTAAAATGTTTTTGTGTATGTTACAAGCTACTTTGAGTTAAATAAGGACAAGCGCCAGGAATAAAAAAATAAAGATGGAGACATCTCTGCTTCACTACCCTCCCTTACTCATGAAGTAAAGAATGTGTCCTTCCTGTTCATTCCCCTGCTCAGCACCCCAGGGACGGTGTGCTGCAATAGCAGAGCAGCAACGTGGTCTCTGAGGCCGAGGAAAGCCACAGATCCATACCTTCCGCTATGAGAAAGCCCCTTGCGACCTCAGGGCAAAGTCTCCACAAATTATGTATTCATAATCTAAGGGACAATTACTGGCTCCTCGGGACTGGTGGATCCAGAAGAGCTAATTTCATTCTTCTGTCAAAGGCCTGTCTGATCTCTGGAGGACCCCTGGCCCTTTCAACTACTCTGCTCTGCAACGTGGAAGACTTTCTCTATTCTCTTTTCTTCTCAGTTAAAGCTTTTGCCTGTGAACTGATGCTGTTGTCTCTGTTTTAATTTCTGTTGTCACTGAAACAACTTCCCATGTGTATCCTTCACAATTTTCCCCACAGAAACAGTGTGAAGAGTGATGTGATCCAACTTGGGGTGGGGTCAGCAAGGATGCAGACTGCACTGTGTCAGGTGGCTACAGGTGGCCAGGACAAAGGGGCGTAAAGCAGACCATCTGCTAAGGGAGATGCACAGCGCTCCCGTGACCTTGGGTCCACATTCTTCTCTTCCGGTACAGAGTGCCATGTCCTTCTGTGATTCATTGTAAAATACTTAGAGTCCAAACTTCCTGAGTTTTCTACCAGCTTGGGTATGCTAGACAGTCTTTCCTCAAAGCAAGACCAAGAGCTATCAGGATCTGTCCACTACACAGACAGATTAACACTTAAGTATCAGACAAAAATCTCTCCAATGAAAAGCTGTGCTTCTTAGAAGTAAGTGAACAGAAATACACACACATGACAAACACATGTGCATTAATTGTCCACCCTGATCCCATGGAGACAAGAACTACAGGGACTAGAACTACAGAAATGATTTTCTTCTTGAGACGGGTTCTCACTATGTAGTCCAGGCTGGACTTGGGTTCACTAAGTAGCACAGGCTGGCTCCAAACTCATAGGCATCCTCCTGCATCACCTCCGCAGACTACAAATGTGGGCCACCGTGCCCAGTCCTCTATATGATTAATAATTATAAGAAGCATGGAGTGGCAGAGTAAAAACAAATATTAATTTTATTATTTATTGAATTATTTATTTGGTACAGGGCTTTGCTATGCAGCTCAGACTCTTAGTGATCCTCCTGTCTCTGCCTCTCCAGCACTGGGATTATAAATGTGTACTACCATGCCCAGTTTTGGTTGCCTGCTTGGTCCAGAGTGGGCATGTAGTACCAGGTCCTTGCACTTGCCAGGCAGGCACTTAGACTGCTGAGCTATCTCTCTGACCCCAAATATATTAATTTCAATACATTGCTTTTAGATATAGGAACATAAAAATTCCCTATGGAATTTTCATATGGTGGGAATAATTGTTGACCCTCTTCACCATTTTTGGCAGTGAAAAAAATGGAGAAATATTCAACTTAAATGGGAATTTGACAGGATAGCTTAACTTTTACGTGAAAGTAGTTATTATGATATTCCTGTTAAGTAGGAGGGTAGAAGCTCTATCCATGTTATTTATCCTGATATTCATAAACCACTTGATACCCTGGTTTGAATTCAAAAGTGCACTGGCAGTTTATCACTTTGTTGGGAATCTCTTTGCTTAAACTTCAGTCAGGGCCAGGAAGGAAAGTAAGACCTCGATAATCATTGATGATAAAGACCCATGTTTCTTTGTTAGTTCTTTACTTGTACCATTTAGGAAGATGTATAGAACTATGCTTTGTTACTAAATGCACTTAGGAAGGCAATTTTAAAGAAAAATAGCTTTCTGAATCTTACCCTTATACTTAGAATCATGCAATAAAATACAGGGAAGGCATTAAACATATGTGTTTATTAAGAGGAGTTGAGTTTTCAAAGTTTTATTGTACTCTAATTTTCTTTCTACCATGGTAGAATGGCATTGCTAAGCTGAGTAACTGGTATAATAGTTTGCTATGTAGTATTAAATTTTGGTAAGGTTTTATGGCCTTGAAACCAGAATTCAGTGAGATGTTAGTTCTTTGTTGGATCCCGAGAGTGAGACACTTTCATGCAAGAGGACAGTGCCGTGGGTCTTCACAGTGACTTTCAGATTGATTTTTTTTTTTTAGGACCCGGAACCCTAAGCTCCATGTGTCTATTTATGCTTCTAAGTCATACTTTTAATCCTACTTAACCATTCCATAGCATTTTAATTTTTTATTTTTTTTAGAATTTTTAAATTTTTATTTTATTATTATTTTTTTCTTGTTTCAGAACTTTTGTTTGTTTATTTGTTTTTATGGCTGGCTCAGCCTGCCCTCAGGGCAGGGCTGGTGCAGCATGTGGTGCTGGGGATCGAACTGTGGTGCTGGCAGCCGCCCAAGCTTTCCTAAGCAGGTGCTTTAGACCACTAAGCCATCCTGCCAGGCCCCATCCATAGCATTTTAGACTAAACTATTCCTCTCTCCCTCGTAGGGCAGCTTGACTGGCTCTTAACTAGACAGCTTCTTCATGTGCCTTCCCACAAAGCTCGGTATTCCATTTCTGGAAGGCCCGTTTCCCTCTTAAAACCACCGACAGCTTCTTTTTCCTTACCTTTGGAGTTAAAATCCTGACTCCATCCCTGGCTCCTTGTTCTTCCTTGTCCTCCAGTCGTATAGTTTTTGTTTAGCTCACCTGGGCAGACCAAATGCTCTCTGTCCCTGAAGTACTCTGTTCTTCCTCTTGTCTTCAGAAGGTGGCTGGATCTTGGCCCTTCCCCTCTAGCAGACAAGCTGGCCTGAGGGAGCCTTCTACTCACTTCCTATCACATCTCTGTTCAGCAATTATACTTTTTGAGTAAGTCTTTCTGTTATACATTTTAAATGTTTTTATAATTTAAGAATAAAGTAGCTTTGTGGCTCTCTAGTTTTTCTAGCCAGACTTCTGCCCCTGCTCTCAAATAAGCTTCAAGTTATCGATGTATATTGTTTCTTTTTCCATTAATATTTCTTAAGTACCCAGAGAAGGCCTAGGACTGTAGAATGTTTCTGTGTTGTTTTTAGTCTTTTTTTTTTTTTAAACAAAATCTTTATAAACATATTGACTGAATGGATAACTAAAAGTATCAAATTTGACTTCAGATGGGGTTAGGGCAAATGCCCATTTCTTGTATTTGGTACGTGTTTTGCAGCAAATGGCTAGGAAAACTGAAGTTATTAAATGAAGTCAGAAACACTGTTTATCTTCATGTCTATTAGGAAAATGAATCCAACAAATATATTGATCTCATTGTCTTCTCACAAAACTGGAAAAACAATCCTAACATCATAATTTTTCCTTTTATTGCCCATGCTGTGTGCATTTCTGTTAGTGGCTAAGAACCTACACTATAGCTTAATGCTGTACACATTCTCATGGCCTGCAGAAAATGAGGGGTGTTTTATAATAGCTTTTATTTCTAGAGTCATTCGGGCTCTTAGACTATTGAGAGGAAAGCCCAGAGATTTCTTACATGGCCCCTGCAATGTTGAGCTTGTACCTTCCCTCCCCATAAACACTCCCACAAGAGTGACACATTCAGAATAACTGGCACACTTGCTCCTGTCATTTCTTTGACGCCCAGAGTCCACAGCTGGCATTAGGGCTCCCTCTTGGTGTTGTGTGGATCTTGGAAGATGTTTAATGACACATATCCACCATTACAATATCATAGGAAGTAAAGAGAAGTATGATGCATTATGTACACACGCCACTTCCCCACAATGAATATAATCCTTACATAGAGCAAACATGTACTAATAAAAACCTAAAAATATTATGTAGAGGAACAATAACTGCACTGCTCTCACAACCTCTGTGCTCTTCATATTATAGACTTTGAAAAAGGAAAATGTGGTCTTCATTATGGGAATTAAGCAGCATCTTAGTGTTTAATCATTTAATAAAAGCCTTCAGACTTTTAACAAGTATAAAAATGGCTGAATTCTCTATAGAAATCTTGAGAAACTATAAAAATATGATTGAGTCATTAGGAGAGATGCAGATTATAGAAATGAAGTAAAACTTCATGGTGATAAGTAAAACAGGTCTAAAAACTAAAGCTGTATTAATATGCTGAGCTGGGGAAGGCTGAAGTTCACAACTTCTGGCACTGCCAGTTCTGCAGGTAACCCACTGCTGTTATGGACGACTGGACTATGCTGGGTTATTTTGTTGAATTCACACATCTACCATATTTGAATGGCAATGGAACACTCATCTCTGACATAACAAAAAAGAGGGTTATAAATGAAGGGCCATTTTGTAGTGAATATATATATATATATATATATATATATATATATATATATATACACACACACACACACACACAAATAGAAGAGATATATAGCTACTTTCTCTTAGTTCACTAGGAATGAAGATTTGTACTAGCAGTGTTTACACAAGATATCATCTGTGTACAAGATATCACAGTAAAAGTCTGCATCGTGTACTGTGAATAACTACTACAAAGACAACAATGTGCAATGTATTAGTTATTGTAACTGTCCTACTGACCTGTTTTGAAACCATCTCATCGCTGTTTCTTCACTTTGAAATTAATAAAAAAAAAGAATGAAATACAGGAGAAATAAGAGCAAAGTACTGAGGGAGTATTTCAATGGAACTGATAGATTCGAGCATTTTTCATCAAATGGTAATGCACAAAAGAGCAATAACACCTTTCAGGTTGAGCACTGCAATGAATTGCGACCTGCTTTTCAAGAGGCTTGGTGGAGGCAGGTCTGAGACACCGAGGCAGGCAGGAGCCTGGTCAGCCGGTGCACATCAGATAATCTGGACGTGCGATTCAGGCTTCAAGAGGCTTTTTTTTGAGCGTGGACCTTCTAGGTAAAAGATGTAAATTCTACAGTTCATTTTTCAAATGCTACTGACTCATACCCTTTCGTCCTTTGAAAGGTCAACACTCCTACTTTGTGTCACCTACCTTTTATGTTTTTCTTTATTTGCATTTTGGATTTTTCATGTAAAAGAAGTTATGTGATATTTAAATTTTTGTGTCTGATTTCACCTCACATTATGGTCTTAAGGTGCAATACCATATTTTTCTCAAGAGTTTGCCCATTGGGCAACTGATCATAAAATTGTTTACTAACAATGAATGAATAAAATGTATTTAGGTCATTTAGAATATCGTATTATAAACGGAAATAGGGACTGGCATGGAGGCACATGCCTGTGATCTCAGTCCATGGGAGGCTGAGGCAGGAGGATCACTTCAAGTCCTAGACCAGCTTGGGCTACAAAGTGAGCTCAAGGCAGCCTGAACTGCATAGTGAGACCCTGTCTCAAAATTGTTTTTTTGATAAAAAAATTGAAGTGGAAATATAGACAGATGCTCAATAATTTTATAGAAGTATACTAAATTATCATTTTATTTAATTTATGGCTAGATTAAATCATAGCTAGTTTAATGGGACATGTGTAATTAGAATCCTAATGCGGATGATCATGGTGTCCTTGCCTGTGCATATGGCATGGCATGAAAGCACAGCCCCCACTTTCTTCAGCACTAGTTTAAAAGAAGTGAAGCTTTGGAGTCTAAATAGTACCATTGTTTTCAGTTGAAATAAAAGAAAATTCCCAATTGATTTCTATTTAGAATTAAGTAGATGTGTATTTGAAACTTGGCTCAGTGCTTCCTGCAATAAGGACTCCTTGAGGACTAATTATAGATCCTGCCAGACACACAGGCCTCACTCTCCTGCTGAACTTTTCCTTTCATTCTTGTGTTGGGGTTGGTAACGTTATGCTAGCGAAAGGAGTTCCGCACCGCGCTCCACAGGAACCTTGGATTGACTCAGGTTTGTGTTTCTCCGTCTACATCTCTAACAGATGCTAGCAGGGGGTTCTAGCCGTCCTTCAACCAGGGTGAGGAAGTCCATTAAGACCCAAGCTTTCCTGATGAACTCAGAAGCTAGAGGATGAGCTTGTGGCAGCTGCTGTGGGGAAGAGACGCTTCTACTGCCACTGGGGACCGTGGCCATGCGTCACTGTACAGGTGGGGCAAGCAGCTCTGGGTGAGCCTGCCTAGCTCTGTCTGGCAGGGTGGCAGGGCATATGGTGAGCAGAACAGCTGCTGGGGCACAACTGGTGGGTCACGAATAGAAGTTACTGGTAGCAAAGGAAAAGAGGGTGATAGAGATTTGTCATAAAGTGACCTAAATTCAATAGCTATATGCTTATCTTGTAACAGTGTGGCTTTTTCAGGGAAGGTTGTTTAAGATATGTAATCAGGTGCTATACTGGCCTTACTGTTATCCATGTTGGTGTGCAGAACGGTCAGAGCAAGGGCGGGTTCGCAGGAGAGCTTCCAGGAATACACAGCTGAGCACAGGCAAGAGACCCTCAGGCAAATGAAAGAGCGAGGTCACGAGGTCACGGTGGTCAGTGAGTAAGCAAGCAGTGGAATGAGAGCCAGTTGCTTCCACTTTGCATTGGCCTAGGTCAGAGGAGCAGGGTAGATCTTGGGTAATGGGGATGAGTCTCCTTAGAGCCCCACCTGCTTGTAGGTGCGAGCAGCTGCCCGGGGGCCCAAGCAGGTCAGGGAGTGCACAGGTTTGCTGGGGGCAGGTCTGGGACACTGGGGCACACGCGTACCTGGTCAGCTGGTGGACGGCAGCGGGAGGGAGGCAGAAACCACTTCCATCTGTTGGCAGGCTGCAGAGTTCAGAGGGACTGTTGTACACCAGAAGACGTCGGGTCTTTCAAAGGAGGAGCTGGACAGGAGTGCTTAGTAACCAAGCAGTAAACAACAGTCTCAGTACAGTTTTTAGCCCTTTTAGGATTGATTTCATGAGAGGTAAAGATGTGGCATTTTGGTGACTGATGCTCAGCCAGTCTGACTTGAAAAGTGGAACTGTGATGATTTCGTGTGCTCAAGGGATGCGTGCGGAGGCTAATCAACTTTTTAGATTCTGGTGTGTGCTCACTGAGACCCAGTTGATTTGTATCAGAAACTGTAGATAGAAGATACACTTAATGAAGTGAGATTGGGTTGATGAAATAGATTCATCTCATTAATGCAGCATTTTATTAATGTTGCATTATATTCTTTTAAGAAATCATCCAAAAATAAAGATATCTATCTATCTATCAATCAATCAATCAATCATCTATCTGGTACATAGTCTTGCAACATGGTTTGACTGGCAGCGATCTTCCTGTCTCAGCCTCCCCAGCGCTGGGATTACAGGCGTGTGCTACCATCCTGGTTTTTGTGGTCGGTACGGCATGTAGTACTGGTGCTTAGACCACTGAACTATCTTCCCACCCCTGCATTACTCTTGCTGTGGACCCTTAAACCATTTGAGATCTGCAACAGAACATGTGAAAGGAATTATCACAGTTAACATGAACCATTATGCAGTTTATCATTTTAATTAATGTGCACCTCCTTTCAGTTAACTTTCTGGCCTCGGGGCACGTCTGTTTCCCTAAGACGGCCGAGGTTTTCTTCAGGGCAGCGCTGTGCTCTGCGGTGTGCCTGTGCTGATGGACATATATGCCAACTCCAAGGTTTAGCGATTCTGAATTGTGCTGTTGTAAGCATGAGAGTGCGTGTACTACCGTACCATGCTTCTGCATTCTTGGAAAGATTTCTTAATATTGATAAGTTTGGCACTTTGTACATCATCACTTATATGTGTCCTGCATGATACTTTTAGAGGAGGTGGCACTGGGAGTTAAAGCCATAGCTTCCCATACATTAAGCAATCACTCTGTTATACTGCTCATCATATAAGCATCATATATATGCTTTTATTACATTCTCTTCTTTGTTCTAAATTGGTAAAGTTTTGTGTTAGTCTTTCAACACACATGGAATGTGTTACCTTATTATCCTACATGGAACATAAATATCTTCAGTAGTTACTGAAACACGTAGTAAAATGTAGTAAAACATGCAGCAAACCTACTTATCTGTATTTGTGGTTTTGGTTTTTTTCTGGAAGGCCAGTGGCAGTGCAGGAACTTGCACTGTGTTATTAGTCAGGAATGTTCCTTGTTGAACTCTAGAGCCTGGAGAAACACATGCTGCCCGGACCCAGAGACCCTGCTATAGGGTTGATTGTCTCCTCCGTACAGAAAAATGACTAAATCGTTATCATTTTTAAAAATGCATTTGGTACAAGCCGGGCGTGGTGGCACACGCCTGTAATCCCAGCACTTGGGAGGCTGAGGCAGGAGGATCGGTGTGAGTTCGAGACCAGCCTGGGCTACAAAAGTGAGCTCAAGGCCAGCCTGAACTGCACAGTGAGACCCTGTCTCAAAAAGACAAAAAAAAAAAAAAAAATTATTTGGTACAGAGTCTCACTGCGCAGCTCAGACTTGTGCCAATCCTCCTGTCTTCAGCCTCCCCAGCACTAGGATTACAGGCATGGACCACCTTGCTCAGACTCAGTGGACAGCTTGGGGGTGGGACTGGCAGGGCATGTGGTGTCTGGGATTGAACCCTGGCCCCTGAGCTCGCTTACGCAGGCATTTAGTCTGCTGAGCTATCGTGCTTGTCCGTGTCATCAATCTTTTAAGGAGTTGCAGAGAAAAAAATTTCCAGTTGTGGTCCTTCATGCATTTATACCTGAATATTTTCAGCATCGCATATTTTAATTTTGCAGAGAATATTAATGAGATGATAAAAAAGATTTGAATTGGGAGTATAATGTAGTCATATCTGGCAATTTTTATTCAACTCATGGTTGATGGTGCCTTATGGGGTTTAACGTTTTTCATGATTGTTACTAGTGTCACCTCAGCCCTTAGAACAGAGATTGGAGAAGAAAGTATTGGATTTGATGGAGTAGGGATCAGGAGCGAAACTGGGGTCCCATAGATTTCCACGAGCTGTGAAAGTTGTGGTATACTGTCTCCTCTCTCCTCTGTACAGTTAGTTATCTTCTACGCGGGTTTGTAGGAATGGAACTTTTTGGCACCTCTTCCCGGAAGCCTTCCCTGATTTCCAGGACTGCAGTAATATTTTTAATCAGATGAAACCCTAAGTAGTTTGCTTCCCCTTGTGCCCCTTAGTGTATCACACTCAGGCATGCTCTAATTTCTTGCTTTCCCGTTGCACACCTCCTCGGGTGGGAATGGCATCGTGTATGTCAGTGCTAAGTCCTTGGTTGTCACCTAAGAATTTCACAAAGAATAAATGTGTGATTGCTATTCAGCTTGAAAGAACTGACTGGATTCTGTGCTGAAGCTGATTTAAGATACTGAAGCACATTTATGTTTTTGAACATAGGGTTTCACTATGTAGCCCAGGCTGGCCTTGAACTCACAGAGATCCTCTAGTCTTAGCCTCCCAAGTGCTGGGGTTATAGGCATGCCTGGCTCTGAAATACACTTAACGTGACAGCTATAAAAAGGTCTGGCCATATAGCTCAGTGGACCAAAGTGCCTGTTGGAGCAGGGGCTGGGGGTGATCCCTGGGCCTGCCATAGGGACGCTGAGATGGCAATTGAGACTGGGCGTGGTGGAACACACCTGTAACCCCAGCTCTTGGGAGGCTGTAAGCAGGCAGATCACTATGGGCCTGATCTAGTAGTGAGACCCTGAACACCCTGTAGACCCTTCCCTAAAATACAAAAAATAAAACAGAACAAAATAAAACAGAACATGATTTGGGGCCGGGAGATAGCTCAGGGGAACAAGTGCCTGCCTGGCAAGTCAAGTGCAAGGTCCTGAGTTTGATCCTCAGTTCAGACAAAAAAAAAAAAAAAAAAAAAAAAAAAAAAAAAAAAAAAAAAAAAAAAAAAAAAAAAAAAAACCCTGACAGCCATATTGAAGAAAAAGGAAATGTGGGTGAGATCAAAGCGAGGACATTTGGAAAAGACTTTCTCTCTTTATGTTTCTATATTTTAGAGTTGTAGAAGGTGTTCCTGGTTAAAAGTCAGCGTGTTTGAGTTGTAATTCTCTTTTTCAATGGCGCTGATGTTGCAGAAGTCTGCTAACCACAGTGTCAGTTTCTACCTTTGTGAGGAGGGCTTTGCCATGAGTTCCGCGGCTGCTTCAAGCATCAGCTACTGTTTTTACATGAAAAGCAGTTTTACTTTAGTAGTAAGGGTGGCACCTAATCTAGATGAGGGTTTCCTTTATAGGTGATGGCGAACATTGTTTCGCTTTATCCAATGTCTGTGAACTCTGATGGAAGCACAAAGCATTGATACCCTTCCTACTTGTGACCTTGTGAAGTACTGATGCTCACTTGATGTAACTGTCAGAAATTCAAAAGCGGCCATCATGCCCGAGCTGCTCCTGTGGGATAGATCGGGAGACTTCCGGTGGAAGATCTTCCAGTGGGTGCTGAGTTTCAGACCAAGCTGAGATGGGGCAAGCATTTACTGTGAATAAATCAACATTGTTAAGAAGAAGGTAAATTAGGTGCGACTGCTACTATGATACAAGGCCAGTGACGCAGTAGCCTAAAGGCAAATACATTGTTCTCTGTCCCTCACATTTGTCTCAGAACCGCAGAGAGCAGTTTCGAAGCTGGGATGCCGCTGTCCTCTTGCTGCCTGAGGCTGGGTGAACGCGCGTTTCTGGTGTCTGCTCAGGCATGGGTAGGCAAGATGGAGAGACAGGTCTGGAGGGAGGCGCCTGTGCAATATTTTAAAAACGAGGCCTGGAAATGGCACTGTCCTTGTGGTGGCCACAGCCCTCACTTAGAGCAAAGAGGGAAATATATTTACTGCTTGTGCTCTGAAGATGAAAGGAGAGGACTTGGAATTCATATCAAAAGGCCGGCGAGACAGCTCAGTGGGCTGAGTGCTGGCTTAGGCAAGTGCAGGGACCACTGGCGCTGCCCGCAGGTGTGTTGAGCCTGGTGGATCACGCCTGTGACCCAGTGCTGGGGAGGCTGAAAACAGGAGGATTTCTAGAGTATGAGCTGCCAAGGGAGACCCCGTGCCAAGTACATAAATTAAAAAAAAAAAAAGAAATTTCTATCAATTTCTTTATGGTTTTCAGTAGAAAAAAATGAAATGAACAAGTATATTAAAGAATGCAAACTGAATTAATCGTGCCTTTTAAAAAAAAAACTACTTGTCAAGTTATGACTTAGTAGCTTAAATATGACTTAAATATAACCATAGAGGGCTGGGGAGACAGCTCAGTGGTCCAAGCGCCTGCCTGGGAAGTGTAGGGACCCAGGTTCAATCCCTGGCACCACATGCCAGCCAGGCAAAGAACCCTGGGCACATTGTGTGGGCCACCAAAATTGAGGTGGTGGTACACGCCTGTAATTCCAGTGCTGAGGAGGCTGAGACGGAAGGATTACTGTGAGTCTGAGCTGCATAGTGAAGCTCTGTATGAAAAGAATAAAAATGAGAACCCCTCCCCCAAAAGAAAACCAAAAACCAACACCCAGTAAGGCTGTCTAACCTTTAAGATACTTTTGCAAAATAATAGTGGAGAAAATGGAAATGAATGCATAATATATAGTTAACTAGTCAGTTGTATAAAAAGTTGTAAAACAAAATACTTTTTTGTAGATGTTTGGGTAAGTATAGCAGGAAAAGTAGAACAACAAAGCTTAAAATATTACTGCTCATTATCTTTTAGAGAGGATTTAAGTGATGTAAAAATTTATTCACATTTCCTAAATTTTCTCCACTGGACATATATAAAACAATCATTGCTCAAAAATTGCAATGATCCAGAAATTCATTTTACCTCCACTTAGCTGCAGATTCTGCTAGAATTAGTACTCTCTTTGGTTAAAAGCATCCAGGTAGATTTATGATCTCTCAAAAGAAAAATCCAGAAAGCCTGGTGTATAAAAATAAAAGGCAATCGTGCGGTAGGCTTCCCCTTCCCTGATGTAAAAGCTGTGAGAGTCTCTGTTGTAGCCCATACAGATAAAATCTTATCAGAAAGTCTGTAACAGCACATAAATGTCTGACTTTTCCAAGTCAGTGAAGAAGATGCCTGAAATGTGCACAGTGCTTCTGGGCAGAGTCTTTTTCTCCTTATCTAAATGGCCAAGTTGCTTGAAAAATTCTGCCACCCATCATTTATCTTCCTTGGGTTTCAGTTTCAGGATACTTTTGGTCAAAACCAAATTAAACAGAAGAGCAAACTGTATACCATAGATTATTTCTATCTTTTCCTGATGATGGGAACCCCATACTTTGGGAGATCATTTTTCTACATGATTTTGACAAGTGGTCATTATAACCTTTGTTTTTCAATGAGGTTGAGTTCATTTTCATAAATAAATCAAAAGTAAAGTAGATTTTTTTCTTATAAAATCCCTTCAGATTATAAACCATATCCACTTTTATTGCTAAACTGTGATGTGCTTTTCAAAATTTGTATAGAACTACATGTTTCAGTGTATTCATAACTAAAACAATATCACTGGTAATGAGTTTGCATGACAACACTTCCAGACTCCTGGAAGTGGAGACAGTGTCTTAGGTAGAAGCTGGTCTGCTGTGCTTCTCCTCTGGGCCTTCCACTCAGGACACTCCTGCTGGGCTTTGGCCATGGTCCCCTGCTGGCGGAACTGAGCCATTACTCCTTAGGTCAGGATGTCCTCTTGGCCGCAGCCAGGTGATGGTAGGAAGTAGCTTTGCCTGTGCTTTTCCTTCTGTTCTTTAGTCTCCAGGGATGACTTTGGGGACATGTTGAATACTGATGTTTGTGTCAGAATTCACCCAAATCCTATAGCATACTACATGTAGCCGAATAACTATAGTGGACTTTAGTACCATGTGAATGTTCTTGGTGGCATACCACAAATAACGCAGGCCGTACTTGTCAAAGCTTGTATCACTTATTTATTTCAGTTTTTTATTCAGAGCGAGAGTGGGCACAGTGCAGAACATGCTTCACCATTCAGACTCATGGCTGTGGGAAACAAGGGAAGTGTTTCAGTATTATTCAGCCCTAAACAAGTTCCATGCTGTGGAAGAAATTTTGGAACTGTCTTCTATTCAAACCTTTTATAATAGCAACAACAGTAATTACATGCTTCAAAATCTATTAGCGACAAATAGCTTTAGTTCTTCCGTTTCCAGTGAACAAAACCTTCATCTCTCTGAGCCAGTTGGTTGACCAACACCAACGTAGAGCTTTATTTTAAACCACCAGTACTAGGCTGACAGAAATAGTTTATTTTTTCACAACTTGTTGACTTTGTTTTTGGGAGCAGATATCTATTCTGTAAAGCTCCCATGATCCTTCTCCCATTCCACCCCATGGGGGGAAATGCCAGTATGGCTACGCGTGCACTGAGAGCCGAAGCAGTGTGGAAATTTGGAGGCATCTTCTAATTATCTTGAAACTCAAATTCGTAGCTTCATGGTCATATTTTGCTACTTGAGAATTAAGCACAATTCTTCTTCAAGTGATGGTATGAAACAGCAAGGACCTGAAAATATGCTAAAAGAAAAATTAGAGGATTTGAAGCTGCTTTTGAAAAATAGAAAAATATCTTTTGTAAGCCATACACAGAGACTTTGTTTGTGGGACACATTAAGAAAATTGGATCATCACTATGTTCATGAGATTCTCCAGAGAATGAGAATAAAAGTTCCTGCCTGAAGACCTGGGAACCAGGGGAGCTGATGGGGTCGTTCTTTCCAAGGGGTGGACAGTTCTACACCACCAGGGGAGCTGGTGTTTCAGTGGGAGTCAGAAGATAGAAGAGTTGAGTCTAAAAACTTCTGTATCTGTGAGGTTCACATCCATGGATTTAATGAACTGGACAGAAAGTATTTGAAGATAATGGGTTTATACTAAACAAGTATAGATTTTTTTCCTTGTTCAGATTCACTAAGTAATATAATGTAACAACTATTTACATTACATTCATACTGTATTAGGTATTACAAATCTAGAGATGATTGAAATTATGGGGGAGGGTATGCATCATTTATATACAAATATGATACTATGTTATAAAGTAAGTGACTGTAGAACTCTGTATCTGTCCGATGTCCTAGAACTAATCCTTTGTGGATACGGAGACGTAGGTGCATTGTAATAATAACAACAGTATGGCATTGTAAATAAACATTATAACAGTTAGATATAATCTTAGAAGTTACTCTCTAATGATAGTTACAATGTTTTCTGTGTTAAATTTTAAGTGTTCTGCAATCTGGCATTTGATTAAAATGTATTTTTTGTGGTATTCACATACACTTTTTTCCTTGAGGATGGGCAACTTGAGAACTGGGGCATTGTCTGTAAGAGTTTCTGGTTGAAGTCTTAGAAAATTTAATGTTTTCTTCAGACCCAGAAAGGTAGTCTGCAGAGGCACGACCCCTACTCCTGGCCTGGCTTCTTTGACAGGGCTATGTTATTAATGCAAACATTTTAGAGCCACATAGCAAATGAAAGCATAATAGAAAAGAAAAAGAAGTCACCCTCTGCCCAGAGCATCTGACACGGTCAGGGTCAGAGGTGCTGAATGAAATGCCTCCATTTCCAGTGGCATTTTCAGCAGAGATGAGAAGAAGTTAAGGAGAGGGCTTCACTGATACCTGAAGAAAAGCATCAGGAGAGGAAACAGCTGGTATGGAAGACCTGAGGGGCCTGAACGGATCCACAAACAGCAAAGAGAGGAGCTCACCGCAGAGGAGGAGGAAGAAAAGGAGTCAGAGAGCCCAGGGGGCCAAAGACCCTGCTCAGGGCATTACTGATAGAGAGGAAAGGGGCTCTCAACCTGGTGGATACCTGTGACAAGTTCATGTTCTCTAAAACCAAAGAATGAAGTTTAGGAGCAACAGAGGTTAAGAATAAGATACACGTTTTGAGGGAAAGAAAACTGCCCAAGCGGGGGACAGAAGGGGACCTGGGAGAGTTGCCAGGGGCCCTAACTTTTTTAGGGCTTTTTATATTTTTTTAGTACTGGGAATTGAGCTCATGATCTTGCCCTTGCCAGGTAGGTGTGCTGCAGACCTTAACCCCAGCCCTCCTAGGGATTTTTATAGAGCAAATCTATGGCATGAGGCAGGTCCAAGGTGGGAAAATGGAACTTGCAAGGTAGGCACGAAGCGGGATAAAACTGGTCAACCGATAAGATTCTGAGTGTAATTGCTCAGATAAAATTGATTAAATTGGGACCAAATGCTCCATATTCATGCCCGCTTGCTACATGGGCATGAATACAGAACAGGGTCGCCCCCTGTAGGAGGTTGGGTTGGTGGTTCTTCCTGGCTTTCTGAAGGTGATAGGAGCCTGTTTAGAATACCTCTCCCCGATGTCCAGCCCTAGGGAGAGATGTGGCTGCCTGTGTTTCATTCTTTTGAGGTCTGGCCCACAGTGGGGGGGCCTCTCTTCCCCACACTAGCGAGGCATCTGGTCTTCCACACCAGCTCCTTCGAGGGCCCAGCCCTGGCTGACTATCTGTAATATTTCTATACCACAGACCTCTTGGCTTTGGCCTTTCCCTGAGTAACAGAACGAGCCTGTCCAGGACTTAGGAGGGTTGGGTGGTGTAAGGTGACTTTTCTTTGCACATATATTTGTGAAAAGAAAAAAGAGTAATTGTAGTCTATAAAAGCAGTTTTTAAAGAATAGTGTTTTTTTTTTTTTTGAGCATGTACCAACCATTAGGTACTGTAAACAGGTACTAATAGAAATAAAAATTAAAAAAATACAAATGAAATGGCAGTTTTGTGTTTATACTAAGTTAGCTATGGTACCTGGAGTGAGGCAAAGGGCACAGTGTGTGTGAACGGCTCCTAGCAGCCAGCCGTTCAGAGGTCCCTGGGGCTCCCTTTACCTTTGACAACTTGGTTAAAGATTTGAGGGTTTACACGACCAGCCTCGGGTTAGAGGGTTTTTCGGAATGTCTCAGATTCCAAAGTGTTATAGAGATTCCAGTTTTATTATGGCAAATGGACACATCTTAGAGCCAGCCAAGGGAAGAGGGGACCAAGGGCTGCAGATAGGATGCTTCGGCCTCCAGATGTGACCCTGCGGTCTCCTGCAGGGATGCAGTATCTTTCCTGCTAGAGCTGCAGTGTGTGAAGACAGGACATCGCTAGCCAGGGCAGTGAACGCAGGTGTGGGAGCTGACTCTAAGTTAGAGTCGTTCAGTGGCTATACAACACCGATTACAGGATTTCACTCAGTCTCCAGTTTCCCTTTTCCCTTTTCTTCAGAGAGTAGGCCGAGAGCACACTGGTGTTACTTTTGTGGCTGGCCTGTTGTGGCCAGTGTGCATCCTGTCATCTCATTTGTGGGAGGTCTCAGGTGTGCTCTGGAACCTGCCACAAATAATAGAGAAACCCCAGCCATTTGGGAAATTCCAAAATGGGGGACAATGCCAGCCAAAGTCTTGGTTTAACTGATAGATAATTTATAAATTACATGTGATTTTGTGATGAAATTGATAGATATATTCATAATTTATATCAATTCAATGTAGACTTTCTATTGATTCTATGTGTCTGGAAATGGATTTTTATCACATTCCTTATTCTTAAGAAGAATAAGATGTTTTATAATCTTCAATCTATTTAGCATGAAAATATTCATTGTTTTTTCCCCTCCAGGAATTTTGTGTGTAAATTTTTTCCATAGACTATTTTCCAGATATGCTTCTGTGTTACTTTTTGTTCTTATTTTTGTTTAAGATTCAAGGTATAAAACTAAGAGTGGAAAAACTACATAAATATAATTCTGTACTTTTGATGGTTAATTCTTTTTTTATTAATTTTTTGCTGCCACTTAGATATACATAGTGATCATATTCATCCTAGGAAATTTGTGCCTGTATGTGCTCTAGCTTGACTCTTGTTTTTTCCAATCCTCTCCCCTCCCTTCAAACCCTCTTTCCTCCTTTATTCACAAAGTTTTGTTTCTATTTTATCCTTCTTTTATCAGATTTTTCTTCTGTTGCATCCCTTCCCCCTCTTTCCTTCTTAGTTCCCTCAAGAAACTAGGATTAGAGGTCCCACTTGACCCTATACCACTTCTGGGTATCTTCTCTGACCAAGTAAAACTATCACACACCAGCGGCACCTGCAACCCATGCTTACAGTAGCACAGTGTATAAGAGCTAAACCTTGGAAACAACCCAGGGGCCATTAACTGAAGGATTAAAATGATTTTTTTTTCTGTACAATTGAGTACTACCCAGCCATTGAGACATGTCTAGGTAAATGGACGCACCTTGAGATGATATTCTTAAGTAAATACATTGGACTCCCATGTGTAAATATAGCACTGTTTCTCTGGTGTGAGAAACCAAGTGTAAATAAGGACCAAAGTATATAACTGATGTTATGAAATAGGCAGACATTATTTATGATGTTTCTGTGGAGTATTGTTGTCTTGCTGTTTTGCAAGTTTAATGTTTATTCACATGATCATATGGTGAGACTGGAAAGCATGTAAGGCCATACTGTACTAACTTTGGGAGTTTGAATTTGCTATATTAAATCAGTTTTAATTGGATAATGTTACTCATATTTCCTATAAATTTATTGCTATTGGCTATCACTGTAGAAATCTTTGAGTTGTGCAATGCTTTTGAATTTCTAAAAATATCAATTACATAGAATTAGGAGTATTCATGTTTTGATTTGCCTCCCTTGTTACAGATGCCTCCCTTTCTGTGACCAGCTGCTCCCTTCCTACAGTTTTGCAGAAGAGATAGTGTTGCATCTGGGTAAAAACCAGGCCAGTTTGGGTCAACAGATGTCGTCTCTGTTCCAAGAGAGAGTGACAGTCTATCTCTTTGATATACGTATTTGAGCATTTTATTATTTTCTGACATAGGAAACCTTGGTCTCTGCTTTGGCCTATGAGTGATGGAGATCTGAGGATGGGAAACGGAAGCAGAAGCAGGATCTTCACCCCCTGGGGAGCTCATAATGCCAAGAAACTGTGGCTGCTGCTAGACTTGACTGATGTTTTAAATGAAGCATTTGTACTGTTCTGTTGAGAACAGGTGCAAGAGACCTGGTAGAAGCCAGTTATAAGACTTCTACAATCATACAGTAGTTGATTACGGGGAATTACCTCAAGAATCTTTCAGCCTAGATGTTGTTGGATTCACACTGTCTTAGGCAGAACCAGCACTATTTCCTGATCAGTTGGACGTGAGGTGTAAGAGAAAGCAGGGGCCAAGATGGCTCCAGGTACATTGCTTACCTATTAGTGAAAAGTAAATTATCCCCATACTTGGTATAGAATGATGCCATCCATCCTCTCAGTTTCAAAGGATGTGGGATTTGAGTTTCAGAAAGTAGGCCTTCTGGTTAGGCTCTGGCTCTCTGTCAAAGGTGCTATCTGTCATACCATGAATCAGCATAAATCTATTTTCAATTACTGATGTGATTTTTGGCACAGTGCGGGAGCTATTGTTCAGAAGTCCTCTTGGTTTCATATATGTAGGCCTCGCCATAAAACACATTGTAACGTGGTAGCTTGCTTTGCTATAGAGAACAATGAAAGGGTCACATGATGCCAAGACAGGGCTAGAAAGATGGATGTCCTGTGTTAACTCATCTTTGAAAGGCCGTCTAATCACTCATTGTGTTCTGTTCATCAGAAGGAAGCCATTAGGTCCATATTACATGCAGGGGGAGGGCACAAGGGCATAGATAGTAGGAGCAAGGATCATTGGAAGTAGGCCTGGGGAGGTAGTTCAGTGGTCTAAGCGCCTGCCCAGTAAGCAGAAGGACATGGGTTCAGTTTCCGATACTGCATGCTTTGATGGCCCCAGAGCCCAGGACATGCTGTGCCAGCCACTGAAACCAGGTATGTTGGCACATGCCTGTAATCCCAGTGCAAGTGAGGCTGAGACAGGAGGGTCACTGTGACTTTGAGGTGCATAGTGAGACCCTGCATCAAATTAAAAAAAATTATAACAGGGAACCTTGGAAACAATATCAGTTATGATGCTCCATACACCATAACTTTAGCCTGAATAACTACCCTGGTAGAAAGAGATTTACTGTGTCTTTTTTATGTATTTGGTACAGGGTCTACAGGGTCTCACTACACAGATGGGACTTGTAGTGATCCTCCTGTTTTCAGCCTCCCAAGTGCTGGGATTACAGGCGCACGCGCCACCATGCCATCTCTAGATTTACTCAAGTGGGAAAACTGTTCTGGAATTCTCACTGAGGGAATGGCAGGGTGGGGTAAGAGAGTTGACAGTGTCATTAAACTTGCAAGTTAGATATGTGCGCGGCTTCATAGGGAGGCGCCTCAGCAGCAGATCAACGTCACGTGCTGTGCACGAGGGCAGGCGCACGCGCTTCACGAGGTGTGGAGCGCGGTGGTGCTTTTGTTAGCAGCAGGACACGCAGCGCCACATTGCAGACTCAATCCCTGCTCTGTCACTTACCACTTACTTGACCACAAGTGAGTTACTTAATCTTTTTCGCACCTCGATAGCCTCATTCAGAAATTATAATTAATAATAAGCAAAGCACGGACTGCAATAAGGATCAAATGGATATAAATATACAAAAACAACTTAGAATAAAGCTTTGCTCCTAGAATGCTGTTTATTTTAGTGATATCATAATTACTTTGAAAAATGTACACATTTTAAACAAAATGTAATCTTAACCAAAACTTTTGTTTTCATCTGGCAACATGCATGAAAATCTAGTAATCTTCCAGAAAATGGTTTCTCATGTTTGCCTAAATGTATTTTCTGCTTGTTCTCCTATTTAAGGTACTGATAGAAGGAAGGTATTTGACACCAATGAAGTCACTGTCCAAGAAATCAAAATCAACAATCTGAAGACTTCAAAATAGAAGTTTCAGATATGTTTAAAGCATCCACTTGAAAAGAATTTATTTATCCCACGGCTCACCAAGATTTTGCTTCTCTTTGAGCTAGTTTCTGAGAATATTTATTTTAAAGGAACTTCGGCTCTTGAGTACTTGGGCTATCTGCCTTTCATAGCAGGTTCAGGATAAACTGGAATTGATTCAGGTTCTTTCCTTAGGATTTTCTCATTGGGAGAAAGTGAGGGATGTTTGTCTATGACAAGGAGATAAAGCCCCCCACGCAGATATTCCAAGATTGCTTGTTGTAAAAAACAGTACCAACTATAGCTTAATCTGCACAACATGCTTTGATAGGGAAATTGGTGTCTACAAAATTCACTGATGAAATTGACTGACTTCTGCTTTAATTTCTAAAACTTAGGTCATGCCTAAAAATGAGTTTGTCTGATCATGTACAGTAGACACTGGAAGATGACAAACAGAGAAAGTTTATAATTTTCTTATTTTACATATACTTGGGTATTCTGTAGTTAATACCAACTTATACAAATTAAGGTAATAATGCCTCTTCTGTTACGTATCTCTTAGACATTGCAAGCTTATGACAAGTTTTCCTATTCATCTGGTAGAAATATATTCAGTTTCTATGCACGTATCAGTTGTCTGTGGTGCAGATTTTGTTCTGTAACTTTATATTTCCCGAGCCATGAATAATCAACAGGCCTGTGTGGAGTATACAGATTTTCTTCCAATTACTACAGGCAGTTATATAAGCTTTGTGCTATTGTAGGCAACTGAGTAGATAGATAGAAATATGAGATAGAAATATTATAGGCAGTGAGTCAGGGCTGGGCCCTCAAAGGAGCCAGTATGGAGCACAAGATACCTCGCAGCTGTGGGAGGGACAGGCACCCCTAGCTGCAGGCCAGACCTAAGACAAAAGGAAACAAATGCGCGCACAGGCCTCCCTAGGGATGGATGATAGGGACTGATATTCTGAATAGGCGTCAATCACCTGGAAAAATCCAGGAAGAGTCACTAACCCAAGCCCTTCTCCTGTGTCCATGCCCACTGATTACCTGGCTTGTGTCTCGCACTTGATAGCCATTTAATCAATTTTATCTGAGAAATTACACTGGAAATCTTATTGGTTGACCATAGTTTTGCCCCATCTTATGTTCACCTAATGTATTCCCATGTTTCCCACACTGGATCCATCTCTCCTGGTGGATTGGTTCTATAACAGTCACTAAAAATGGGCTGGGGAGATAGCTCCACCACACAAGTGCCTGCCTGACAAGTGCAAGATCCTGAGTTTGATCTCTGAGTTTAAAAAAAATCCCTAGAAAAGGCAGGTTCCTTGGCAACCTACTCGGATCCCCTCCTGTCCCTCTCTTGAACAGAAGCTTTCTTTCCCCTAATAAATATATTCTGCCTTTATCTTCCATTGTGCCTAAAATTTATTCTTTGATTTTAGAGAACACAAACTCATCCCAGATATCTTTCAGGTCGGGAGTTTCTTTCGCATGCATCACACTGGCCTGACAAAACAAAACAGGGAAGACTGTCCTCAGGAGAACTCTATGCTATAAATGGATTTCAAAGCAATTCAGATAATAGTTTCACCTTGGTCTTGGCTGACTGCAGATATATATATATATATATGTATATATATATATATATATATACATATATATATATATATATTTTTTTTTAAAGTATTTTCCCATTATTCAGTTTCTTTTCACCTCTACTATTACTTCTCCTATTAAAGTTTGCTTTTTTTGGTAATGTATTTTCCAAAGCACATTGCTAGCTTCTTTACAACACGTATTTTTCGTCTCTTAATTTGACCTCTTCTTGTTTTAGATAAACACATTTCAAACTGGATATGTTTAGATGTAGTTCTTTATCAGTTCTTTCCATTTTATTTTTTTAAGGAAGCAAGTCAATTTAAATGTGAAATAATTACCAACGTTAGAATTTACATCTACTATTCTAACAAGTTTTGTCTAAATTCTTCTTTTTTTTTTTTTTTTGCTTTTCACTTTCTTTTAGACTTTTAGTCTTTTTCCTTTCCTTAATATTTAGGAAGTTGCATATTTTTTATTCTATTTATTCTACTTATTTATTTATTTGTATTTTAGTACAGGGTCTACAGGGTTTCACTACGTATACATAGATTGGGCTTGCAGTGATCTCCTGTGTGCAGCCTCCCAAGAGCTGCGATTACAGGCACACACCACCACACCCAACCTCAGTCTCCATCTCAGTATGCCCCAGGGTCAGGGCCCGCACTGCACACTGGGAATCAAACCCCAGCCAGTGCATCTGTATATTTTTTATTCTAGTTTTAGTGGCTGGATACAACTAGGTGGCTAGACATGGCATAAATTCTTAGCATTTCATTTTTATAAATTCATAGTTTTATCTTTCTTCCAAATATAACAAGGATCTCTGGCCACTTTACAGTTTTATTCCATGAGCATTTCATATAATATAGGTTTGCTATTCTCTAATCCTTTTTTCAGTTAGATCATGTGTTTACATACTTGCTTTTTTTTATTTTTAAAGAAAAATCCTCTATTTATTTGATATCGGGTCTTGCTATGTAGCTGAGACTCATAGTGATCCTCCTGTCTCAGCCTCCCCTGCACTGGGATTACAGGCATGTGCTGGGTTTTAGGGCCCACACTTGGGGCCCCGGGTCAGTACAGCACGCAGTACTGGGTATCGACCCTGGGTCCTTGCACTTGCCAGGCAGGTGCTTAGACCACTGAGCTATCTCCTCAGCCCCTTATTTTTGTTTTTGAAGAATTTGCTAGCTATATGAGCCCAAAGTTCTGTTTCCTCAGTATAGTAGAATGTTCTATGTTCTGATGGCTTTTGTGCCTGGTCTGAAGCCGGGCATTGGCTTGCATTTACCATTCAAATGCAGATCGCGGCCTCATTTGCTCTCCCTTTACCCACTTCTAAGTTTTTCTGTCAGCTTAAATGTGATGTTGGTAAACGGGCTTTCGTTTGTTCACTTTTTTCTTGGCATTTTCAGAGCTTCTTGGATTTATGAGTTGAGGTCTTTAATATGTTTTAGAAAATTCTTGAAAATCAACACTGTACACATTTTTTTCTACATTATTTTTCTTTTATTCTGAAATTCCATTTATACAAGACCATTGATAGTCTAAAGAATATTGAATATTTTGATTTGATTTTACTAATTTTTGAGTAAAGAGGAGTGGGAATAAAGGAAGCTGGACTTAGGTGCACAATGTATGAATTTATTTAAATGCCACACAGAACTTCATTAATGTTCACAATTAATATGTTAATAAAATAAATGATGTCAACATTATTGTTAAAACTTCCTATTTATGATAATTATTTCCAAGCTCTTGCCTTGTAATTCTTTCTATTGATCTTTTTGTTTTTAAACTAGAATTACTATTTTCTTGTTTCTGCATATGTCACAAATATTTTGATTTTATATGAAATCATAGGAAAATCAGCAGAGACAGAAATAAGTAACATTTATTTGTGAAATAAAGTGCAATTCTCATGCTGCACTGTTAGCATGGGAGCAGACACAGCTGATCCCAGGATTACGTCGATACTGCCTTGGTTGCAGTTTTAATCGAGTTCTGTTTACTGCTGTCTATAAATAATTTAAAGATGGAATTAAGAGTTTCCATTCAGAAAGACTTGGATACGACTAGTTGGGCAACTTTGCAATTCTCTTTGTATTTTTTAATTTTTTAAATGTATTTAGCACAGGGCCTACAAGGTCTTCCTAAAAGATTAGATTTATAGTGATCCTCCTGTTTTCAGTCTCCCAAGCTCTGGGATTACAGGTGTGTTCCACCCCACACAGTCTTAATTGCTGTATCTGAGTGCCCTGGGGTGTGTGTGTGTGTGGGGGGGGTGGCACAGCATGTTGGGGATCGAACCCTGGCCATTGTGCTCTCTCTAAGCAGACATTTTACTTATTTTTTTTTTTTTTTTTTGCTGTGGAACTGCGGATTGAACTCAGGTCCTTGTGCTTGGCAGGCAAGTGCTTATTGTACTGAGCTATCTCCATAGCCTCCATTAAGTAGGCATTTTAGTTCACAGAGCTATCTGGCTGGCCCTTGGAATTCTCTTTAAAAGAAAAATATAGATCTGTGGCTATTTCTCTGCTTTAGCTTGTCAGCCCACCTTTTGGGTGCCTAGGGAGTTATCATTTCACCCTTCCTTCAATTTTCTGTGCCTTTAACAATCTCCCCCTCTTTTTTTCCTGCCTACAGGCTTGGGAGAACCATGAAGACCACTGGGGGAATTCTTGCAGTGCCTTGGAGGGACTTCTCTCAGGCACTTGTTCTGTCCCCAGCTTCTAGCTGATCTTGCCTGGTAGTCTGAGAAGCCCTGGTTTCTTCTAGTAGGAATTTCTCTCAGTTCCGCCTGTACGTCTTCTCCACCACAGCTGCCTGGCATCTGGGATGGTTCAGTGTACCTTGAAAAATCCTCTAAGCAGTTCCCCGACTCCACTCTTGGCTTTCCGAAGCTGCTGCCTGTCTGTGAGGCCGGGTGTGCCTGGAGCTCTTGCTCAGCAGTGCTCTTCTCCTAGCTGTCAACATCTACCCTAGGTTTTCAGCAAAGGTGAAGACTTACTCTTCAGCTCAACTGGACTCCTAGTTATAAGGCATAGGTATGCTTTCTAGGGCATGAATTGGAAAATTCATGAATGCCCTCTTCCTTCTGCTGGTCTTCCGGGAGGACAGCTGCTGTGCGTCTCTTCTCTCCAAGCCAACTATCTTTCTAGAGTCTAAGTTTTTAGCTTTTTGTTTAAATCATGCTTAATCTTTAGCAACATGATGAGTTTAAAGCAAGTATGATTTTTTGTAGCTCATCCTATTTATTTTCCTTGTGTTTTGTAATATTCTAAGCAATGATAACTATTTTCATGTTTCTTAGGACTCTGTCCTGCAGTACTGGCTGAAGAACTTTAAGGATTTGTATTTCTGAGGCCCAGGGTTTTTCTTTTTTTTTTTTGTCTAGTTTTCCTTTACTAATAAAGTTGGGATAGAAAAAAATAAAGATAGATAGAAATGAACAAGGAAATCTCACTTAAAATTTGTACTTTTAAGAAGACTGCAGCTTCAGAGTTGCCCAAGGTGATCTATACCAACAATTCCTTGGCTAAATTTAGGCTTCATTCTGCTCAGAGCCATCATACCTCAAACTCTTCAAGAATCTTGAAATTCTATAAATGGCCTCAGTTGAGAAACTAGAGTGCAGGAATCTAAAAATACAAGAACCAGTTGAGAGACTCGGAATCTGGGCCATACTGGTATAACGGGCTCATGCCTTTCTGAGCAGGGGTGGGTTACATTTTCCTGGGGTTCACATCCCAACAGGATAAGCACAAATGTTCCCTATTTCAGGAAATAGTGCACTATGTTCTTTGGAGAGTTCTGTGTTCGGCTTCCTTGAGTGTATACTTTTGAATTTCTGCCTCATAAAACTGTTTCTGTGCCTCTGACTTACTAGTTAGAAAACTCTTTTTCTGTGGTGGGAGTAGCACCTGTTCTATGTGTAGCATGGGATCGAGTCCTTGTCTCAGCTTTTGGCACCTTCTCCGACCCAGTGTGGTGACATTTTCTCTTCACAAGTCACTTGCAGGAGGTAAAAGACACATTGGCACCGTGACTTTGGTACGTCTGACTGAAGGCTTTTTATTCTTTCTTCCCTATTATCCTCAAACTCCTGTCTTCTGAAGCATACCTTGTTATAATGTTTTTCTTTCTTTTTCTCTCTCCTTTTGTACAAACCTCTCTGTAGCCTTAGTTTTTTCTTTCTTTCTTTCTTTTTTTTTTTCCATTTCAGGAGTTTGAGGATCCCAAGTCCTTTGAAAAATGAATGCTTATATATAAAAAGCACAAGAGGAAAGTGCATAGTGCCTTTTAACTGGAAATGGAATGAGGTGTCAAAGAGATTCCTCTCTAATGTGTAGTAGCCTCACTAGGTCAACATGGACTACTCCTGGGTCAGATGAACCTAAAGCTTGATTGCCAGGGAGACATGTATAAGCATAGAGTCCACGGGTGTTTTGAATGAAACCCTTTATGTAACTGGCATGGAAAACCTAGTTCCGAGACCACATGGAGAGGGCCAGCACTGAGAGTGACACAGAGGAAGCAATCTTCTTACGTAATACACATTTTTGGGTCCTAAACAATTAGAGCAAAGGAGAGATTCTCTAAGCCGCTCTGTTTGCCCTCTCTCTCTCTCACTACCAAAGACAGAGGGTGTAAGCTTGGTCTACCTGAAGCCCTGTCTCTCCTTTTGGGGGGCTGGGAACACGTCCTAATCCATTCAAATTCAAACAGTCACTGGGATGATAACTGGGGTTTTGTCGAGCCTATGCGGTTGAGATTACATAAATTTTATACACCTAACATAACTAATGAGTGCCCTGAGTTATACAATACACATTGCATGAAGTCCTTAAACATTTAGAACTATTAAAGATTTTCTGAGATCTCCTCATACCTGCTCCTGCCAGTTAGAACTTGATGTATAGCTATGGGCTTTCATGAGGCAATCAGTTTGTTATTACATAAAAAAGACGTGTGCTCGGTAATAAGTCTGCGTGTGGTCATTAACACTTTCCTATACTTAGGAGAGGTCTAAAGACATTTTTAAATTCTTGTTGGTGCAGCTACACCACATAAACTTAAGAATGCGAATTTTACCTTAAGAGTGAAAAACTAAATATATACAAGTTTTTTTCAGAGCTGGTGAGATCCCTCAGCAGGCCAAACATCTGATTAAACAAGAGCAAGGACTGGGTTCGATCCTCAGTACCTCATGCTACACTGGTCCCGTCTCCAAGTATGCTGAACTGGTGACCGAGTGTGGGTGTGGTGGTGTGCACCCATAACCTCAGTGTTCCCCAGGGGAGGCTGACAGCAGGAAGATCCCTGTCAGTTTGAGCTGCGTGGTGAGACCCAGTACCAAATACGCATAATGTTTTTCTCTATTGCTGTGTTTCTAGTTATGGCTGACCTTACGTTGTGTCAAATTCACACAAGCTCTTTTATAGTATCAAACTTCAGAGAACACCTTACCACTGACATCCTCAGGCAAAATTATTAACTGACTTTGAAAGTATATATACACGAGATTAACTTTGATGAATACAGATCTTTCTTTGATCTGGGCTTGAACACACCCGGAAGGACAGCATAACTGAACACAGCTTGACTCTCTGTTTCAGGGATCCCATTTTGCCCCGGTAGAGAAGCCACACCCCACATGCCCCTGCAGTGCAGAAGCCAGGTTCTGATGCATCAGTTTATCCAGCCTCTCACCTCCTCAGTTCTTAGTTCTTCATGCCAAGGTGTACAGGTCATACAGGTGGATAGGTGGGACTTATTGTGAGGTAGATGCTGAGATTGTCAGGCCTGCGAGAGAGAAGGCAGACAGTGTGAGACCGTGCACTCAGAAGTCGCTCAGGGTCTGAGGCCTAGCGCTTGATTTTAAACATGTTGGACATTGAAGCCTTTGCTTACTTACTTACAAGTGGCAAAGCGTACAGTTTTGGACATCGTCCGTTTGTCCCTCGGTCCTGCCAGTCAGTGTCCATCTACTTGGCTGAAACTTCCTGCTTTCTCTATCTATTCAACATCGACTTGTTTTTTAATTTATTTATTTGGTACAAGGTCGCGCTATGCAGCTTGTACTCACAGCGATCCTCCTATCTCAGCTGCCTAGTGCTGGGATTACAGGTGTGTGCCACCATACCTCGTTTCAGCGGGGCAGGCATGGCCTGCGGTGCCAGGGATTGCATTCGGGTCTTTGCATTTTCCTGGCAGGCACTTGGAGTGCTGAGCTTTCTCCCCAGCCCCCACTAACTTCTAATTGTTGCTGAGCTAAGCTATAGCTATGCTGTTGTTCAAGTTTTCTCTTTTTATCAGTTTTTTTTTTTTTTTTTTTTTTTTTTTTTTTTTTTTTTTTTTTTTTTTTTTTTTTTTTTTTTTTTTTTTTTTTTTTTTTTTTTTTTTTTTTTTTTTTTTTTTTTTTTTTTTTTTTTTTTTTTTTTTTGTATGTTTGCTTTCATTACCAATATTGCTGCTGCTATTTCTGTAACACTTGCCTTACAGGGCCTGACTGGGCCCTTGGGGTCTTGGATATTTGCCCTGTGTCTCATTATTGGTGTGCAAACACTGTTTATTGAATACTACACACATTGTATTTGGCTCTATTATTGGGTTCTAAAGCCAGCACATTTTCTTAGCTTAAATAAACTGAAAGGATCAGTTCTATAATATTGGCTTCTCAGATGCTGGAACTGGGTTTTAGTATTTTGAAAGAAACCAGAACTATCAAATTCCATTTTCATTTATGTTGAAATTTCCTACTTCAGTTTTCCTTTGTTATTCTTTGAGCACCGTTGGTTGCCTAAAGTCTTTTGAAAAGAAATAATGAAGGTCTTTGTACATGTAAAAGGCTATTCTCTCACACACATTTATTTCCAGAATGGGCTGAGTATAATTTCCTGCTACTAACAGTAAAACAGTCAATTCTTTAGAGAAATTGTTGCTGGTTGTTGTTGTTTTTCAAATTTATTTGCTTTTTGGGCAGTGCTTTCAGCCTAAGAAAAACAGTGCTCTCTGTCCTGCCTACGCCTCTTTCCCCTTCCTGCTGTGTGCCCTTGTGCCTATTTGTAAAGTTAGGTCAATGGTTAATATTTGCAAGGGTCTTTGGCGACTGCCCAAGGTACTAATGAAGGATCCATAGCTCGCCCACAGAAGTTTGCTGTATTACATGTTACCGTGTCAAGACCTCAGACCTCAGAAAGGTGCATGCGTTCCCTCTGTCGTCCCATGTCAGTGAGTTCTTTAGCTCCCTCTCATGAATCCAACAAAGTTTGCAAGTTCAAAGCTATATGGTGGTGCCTGGGACATCTCATTTGAAGAAGGATGGAAGATCTGCTTTCACCTCAAATCCTTACTCCTTTGAATTAGACTTCCCTTAGCAGACTGGCCACACGGAACCATATGTAGCTCTGCGGTCTGAATATCACAGTCTTCAGGGGCTGCCATTCAGACTGATAGGGGTGATGTCCCTGCACCTGTGTGTTGTTGATGTCTGTGGTGGTCTCACTGAGTTTGAGGTTAAGTCTTTTCCTTTTAAGGAAGAGGATGTTTATTTATTTATTTATTTATTTATTTATTTTCTTGTTTCAGAATTTTTTTTTTTTTGTTTATTTATTTAATTTTATGGCTGGCTCAGCCTGCCCTGAGGGCAGGGCTGGTGCAGCATGTGGTGCCAGGGATTGAACCGCAGTCGCTGCAGCCATCTAAGCCTTCCTAAGCAGGCGCTTTAGACCACTGAGCCATCCTGCTGGGCCCCCAAGGAAGAGGATGTTAAATGCACAGTGCCCAGGAATGTAGGCTGGTGAATAGATGACTTAAGTACTCCGAATGTGGCTCTGAATGAGTCAGGCATAGGCGGAGCATGCTGGGAATCTGCAGGAAGAGCAAGGGGTCCCCTGAAGAGGACGCATTCTCATCTGCTGTACTGAGAAGAGAACGCTAGACTGTAGTTGAAGAGCGGCATCTGCATAAGGAGAGACCAGGCAAGGGCTCTGCAGATACTGTGGACAGGGGACACGAAAGAGGCACATGACACGTACCTCGTTTTGGCAGAGCATGCCTTGCCGCGATTAGAAATTAAAAGACAAAAAACAACAGATTAGTGTTTGAACAGATACTATCAATTTATTTATTTATTTATTTATTTATGCTGTACCAAGGATTGAACTCAGGACCCTGTGGTTGCCAGGCAAGCACTTATTCCACTGAGTTATCTCCCCAGCCCCACATCAAACGGATTTTAAATCTACTGCTTTATTAGTAGCAGTTATTGAAGGAAATCTTATAATCACAGAAATCAGCAATGAACATTTGAGTGATATTTAAAAATCTCCACGATCTACTGCTGCTATAATAAAGGAGTACAAATGTACCAGCTTAGGTAGTGACAGCGCTACAGATCTGTGGGCCAGAAGTCAGGTGTCTCTGTGGGCTGGAAGTCAGGTGTCTCTGTGGGCCGGAAGTCAGGTGTCTCTGTGGGCCGGAAGTCAGGTGTCTCTGTGGGCTGGAAGTCAGGCATCTCTGTGGGTTGCTGTGGTCCCTTCCCTAGGTCTGGGGGCACTGGTTTCCTGGTCTTTGCTTTTCGTGTGTTGCTCAAGGCCAGCAGCACTGCACCTCTGACTGCCTCTATCGCCCTGTCCCTGTCTGCCTTTCCCTTTTGAGTCTCTCTTCTGCACTTAAGGACTCTTGTGATTCTGCTAGAGCCCCATGTGTCATTCAGGATTATTTTATTAGAAATTGATTAGCAGTCTTAATTCCATCTCCAATCTTAATTTTCCTTTGCCTGTGACCTAACATTTGGTGACTTTGGATAGGAGGACGCACATATCTGAGAAGAAAGGGTTTTGCTATGCTTATTTTACTCAGTATGATGGTTCCAGAAGAAGGTAATTCTCATGGAGAATCTGCCATGTTGTCTGAGCGTGATGATGTTTTGCATGCTTTATCCACAGAGTTACCCTCAGGACTAGATCCTCTGATTAACTTTGCTTCACAGATGACATTGTGCCAGTGGGGGCTAGATAACATGTGCCAGGGGACACAGGAAGGGTCAGGGACAGCCTTAAAGTTCTTTGGCTGCCAAGATAACAATCTGAACAATCTCCTTTACTATCACCTCTTTTCTCAGCTTGGACACACCTCTCCTGAGAACTTGGGCCATGAGCACTGAGTGTGACACTGTTGTGGTCATTTCCCTATAGCGTTATATACTTACAAACTATAGTTTTTTTTTTTTTTCTTTTTTAAAGATTTATTTATTTATGTATTTATTCGGTACAGGGTCTTGCTATACATCTCAGAATCATAGTGATCCTCCTGTCTCAGCCTCCCCAGTTCTGGGATTGCAGGTGTGCACCACCATTCCTGGTGTCAGTGGCCAGCCTGGTGCAGAGCCGGCATTATATGCAATATTGTGGATCAAACCTAGGTCCACACGCTTGCCAGGCAGGCACTTAGACTGCTGAGCTATCTCCCCAGGCCTATATGACTACAGTTATTTGGACTCTGAATAGACCGTTGGTCTAAACTGATCCAGTAAATGTTTTCCCCTGAGAATTTGGTATTTTGATTAGAAATATAGCAGTAGAGGGCCTGGGTAATGATTTCTGCTTCCACATTTAGAGAAAAAGAGAGAAATGGTAGGAAAGATGCACAGGGGTAGGGCTGAGAGCCCATCTGGTTATGGAGAAAAGAAACCATGGCTATCTAAGTTCTTAATGACTGCAGATCATAGACCCAGCACCCTGCAAAGCTCTGCTTTACTTCCTGCCTTTGGGTTCAGTCATGCCCCGCTTTATCCCTTCCATGTGTCCTCCTTTCTGCTTAGCTGGTCCTCCTGGACCTCACCGCCTGAAATTTTAACTGATATTCTCCATGTACTAGTTTTGTACTCTCTCCTCCTAAGAATATATATTCATGTAGCCTCATAGAAAACCTTATATTCAGGCCCGGCACGATGGGCTCAGTGGTCTAAAGCGCCAGCTTAGGAAAGCTTGGGCAGCTGCAGGGACCGCGGTTTGATCCCCGGCACAACATGCTGCGCCAGCCCTGCCCTAAGAGCAGGCTGAGCAGGCCATAAAAGTAAACAAACAAACAAAAGTTCTGAAACAAGAAAAAAAAAAAAAAAAAAAGAAAAGAAAACCTTATATTCAATATATTACAAATATTATCGAATTCTACATTTAACTCCACATTTGGGCGTAACACATGTGATGTTTGTTGTTCTGTTTCTGGCTTATCTTTCTTAAAATAATGTGCTCTAGGCTCAGACCTTTTTAAATGTCTGAGTAATATTTAATTGTGTATAAATGCCATTTTTCCTTCATCCATTTGTCTGTTGATTCCCTATCTTGGGTATTTTGAACAATGATGCAATAAACATGGAAATATAGATATTTCTTTGACCTATGGACTTGCCAGTAGTGAAACATGTGGATCATATGGCAGTAAATTTTTGAGGAACCTCCATACTGACTTTCTTTTTTTTTTCATTTTTTATTACTTGTAAGAAGAAATAACCTACTGATTTTCATAGTGCCCATACCAATGTTCCTCTTTACTAACAGTGGGTAAAGATTCCCCTCTATCCACACACCACCAGCACGTTAAAAAAAGCAGGACCACTGTTTCATGACTTTGCATTGGGCAACACGTCAAAAGCAAAGGCGACAGAAGCCAAATAGACAGACGAGGTTACGTTGAAGAGACAACCTGGAATATGGGAGAAAATAGTTGCCAACTCGATGTCTATTAGGGGGTTCACATGCAGAGTATATAAGACACTCAACCAACTCAATAACTTGAGTAGGCTAATTAAAAACAGGCAACTGACCTAAATTGATATATCTTGAAAGAAGATAAACGAATGGCCAACAAATATATGAAAACATTTTGAACTTCACCTATTGTCAGAAAAATGAAAAGCAGTACCACTGTGAGCTATGGCCTCACTCAAATAAGAATGATTCTCTATATGTCTTTTATAGAAAAGGAATGGAACTGTGTTTACAATTCTCAATAGTTTGGATAAGGGAGTCTGTGAAAAGATAGTATATTATTTATTTACACAGGTGAGTGGTTCTCCACCAGGGGCAATCTAGCATTTTAAACGTTGTGTCAGAGCTGACTTTCCAGAACTCTCATTCTATGCTGAAACCATTTTTATGCCAGTCATATGTAGACCTTCCAGGAGAAGCAGATGATAGCACTTTCTCAGCATTCTAATGATATTTTCAAGGCCAGAACCTATAACAGCAGAAACTATAACATCCTAAACACTGAGAAGAACTCGGATATTGTTGCAACATAGTTTCTTGCATGACTATAATAGCCATGTGTGGCTTCACGCTTACAAAAAGGGACAAGGGTGAGACTAAAATGCATACTGCAAATAAATAAACTTGAAATTCATTCTAGAGAGTTTGCTTCTCATGCTTATCATTTTGAAAGCTGTCATCATGACAGTGTCATGGGAATGTCATGAAAGAATAATGTGAGTGAACAAGAGGAATGACTGGGACTCTTCATTGTTATTGTTAGTAAACAACTAAGTACTTATTGGAGCCTCGTTTGTGTTCAATCTGGAAGAAATATTGTTTTGAAATAATTCATTCAGCAAATATTTTTTCAACTGTCTGCTGTCTTGGCAATTAGTAAGCCAGTAATTTATCTTCTCTAAATGCCAGAGTTTCTCAGAGCATCTGACAAAGTGTTGCCCCTCCTGGTCCTGTTCTGTTGCGATAAGAAACTGACATCAGTACTACAAAGCAGTGCATAGGACACACACATGTCCTGCTGGCTTTCTGATCCAAGGGAAACAATAACCCTCCCTGGAAGAATCCATTAATAGATGATCACATTATTCTTAGAGATATTATTTCACTTGGACTTAAAAATTAGCTAAAAGAAAAAGAATCAGATGACCTAGTTGACAGCTAAAATCGAATTAACTTTTTAACTAATATAGAGCATATTAGTTATGATGTGAACAGCTATAGGTACAGGCCCATGCAGAAAAATTTACCCTTCCCCATTGGAAGTTGTGACTCTCAGATAAAAAAATTATTTTACTCTCAGGTAAAATAATAGTTACAGTTTTGATAAAATACTTTGAGATGCTTAGAGCTGAGAGGGTAAATGTTTGAAACTATCACTTTATCATTAGCAATGAATTTATCGGAAGCCAAAGAACCTGCTATGTTAGTATGACTTGGCCGTAAAGAATATGCTAATTCCCACATGAAGGTACTTCAGTGTCCTAGAATCTATTAATTGGTTTGAAAATGGTCAGATTCAGCAAACTTTCTTGTAAAGTTTTTGCCTTATTTCAAGAGCATTGCCTCAAACTATTTTACCACACATATTTGCCTCGAGTCAGATGATAACGAAGAAAAGTTTTGTCTCATGTTTGCTGCAGATGGAACATTCAAATGGCGGCATAAAACCATTCATTCTGCGCTCAACTCTCACCATCATGGTCATTAGAAATCTAATATATTCTGTGATGCTTTTCCTTTGAATTTGTAAAATATTGCTTGCCTAAGAATTTTCATTGATTTGGATATTGAATTGAGAAAGAAAACCCAAAACTTTAGGGATCCCGAAGCACAATATTGCTATTTCAGATGTGAATAAACTAGGACTTGGGAGACTGAGCAACTTGTTAATAAGCTTACATGGAGCTCAAGTGTGGCACTTGTGATGGTTCAGCTTGACTGTGTCCACCACGTCGGCTTAGAAGCTGTGGAGGGGACCTGTGGACTTCACTTCTGGATGCACCTGGGGGAGTCCTGGAGGAATAGCCTTGGCTTCTATTTGTTCTCTCACCCTGCCTCCGGGGCAGTGTCTCCTTGTTCTGCTTTGCAGCTCCATGAGCTAAGAGCTCTCTACTGTGATGTTTTTGTCTTGCAGCTAGTTGACTGTGGATAGAATCCCCTTCAAACATGAGCCAAATTGAATGTGTCCCTCTCTAGTTGTGGGAGTCTGATATTGTGCCCCTCTTGAGGGAAAGGCTAGGTGACTTAACCATTCCCGGGTTGAAGAACTTTTAGCCAAGTCCATTCTAATGGTGTTTACTAGAGATCTGTTTGGGTTTACACAGTCTGTCTTCTGAATTTGGCATTTGAGTATTGTGTTCGGTCCTTTCTCTCCTTTTTTATTTTTTAAAAAGAATACAAAATAATAATAAAATTTAAAAAAGCATTGGAAATGATATAGAATATCACTAAACAACACAGTATACATTCGGCAATGTTTGTTGTACTATGTAATGTCCTTAAAGTAGTTGGTTAGATTACCAGATAGATGTGTGCAAAATTGGAAAATAAAAATATAAGAAATGAAAAAGAGAAAAAAAATTAAGCATCTATGCTCCTTTCCTTAGGCCAGCAGAAAGCAGTAGCACAATTATCAAAGCCATCCTGCATGTTCTTTCTGTTTTTGTAGTATAAGATTATTCCTTTGGGCCCTCTTACCTGTGTGTGAAACACGAAACACAGACCCAGGTTGCTTAGCTATGAATATTCATATCACCATTTGCTAGCTGTGTAATCAGAGGCAAATAGCAAACCTTCCTGTGCCTATTACCTCATGAACCAATTGGAAGTAACACTAGGTAAGAATATTGTGTAGACTACTGCCTATAAAATCCTAAGTGCAGTCAGAGCACCTGACTGCCACTGGGTAGTGTGATTACTATGATTGTTGTTATCACTTTCAAGATAGCACACTATAGCCATGTCACATTCTCATGCTCGGCTTGAGCCTGCCATCATCTCCTACATTTGCACATTTGCCGGGTGGCAATGTGATATGCACATAGGAGTCAGGAGTGGTTCCTGCTGTTTTCCAACTCTGTCCTGATCTAGTAGCCACTTAGTGAATAAGTAGGGCTGACTTTGAACTTCTGGACATCTCCTCTCTACCCTTATTTCTCCAGTGCTAGTGCTTCTGCCTCCTGAGAGCTTCACCTGGTCTTCATAAAATCTTAGAATACAACCTAAATGTTTGTAGATTTGAAGTGTAAATGAAAAATTTTGTCTATTATAAATGTTGGTCTTCTAAATATGTATCCTTCCTAACATCATATCAATTATTTGCTTTAAATTTTTTTTAAAAGGTAATAAAGGAGAGACAAGAACAAAAATTTAAGTTTCTTGAAAGCAAATGGTAGCACTCAATCATATGACCAATTTCACATAACTAATCTGTTAATCTGAACAACAGATTTGATGATCAAAGTAGATAATGTATCAACCATTGTTAATCAGTTATTCTTGTTTTGAAAATCTGTAACATATGTTGTTTTACCCTATTTCTGTCTTTGTTTCAGATCTTTCTTCTTGTTTTTTTTTTTATGTTCTTGCTTTTGTAATTACTCTTCAAAATAAAATAAAATGGTAATAATAAAGAAAATAAAGCTTGGCCAAATAGTTCAGTGGACTAAAGGGCCTGCAAGCAGGTGCAGGGGCCCAGGGCTCCATCCTGGGGCCTGCTGTGCCAACCCCACCCCCAGGGTATAGGAGATGGCAATTGAGGCCAGGTGTGCACACTTGTAATCTCAGCTCTTGGGAGGCTGTAAACAGGCAGATCACTGAGTCCAACCTAGTAGTGAGGCTCTGAATGCCCTGTAGACCCTGCCTTAAAATACAAAAGAAAAAAAAGAAAAACAGAAAGAAAAGAAAAATAAAAACGTATCTAATGCTAGCACACAACCACAATTTCAAGAGTATAAAATAAAGACTAATCAATATTTACTGCATTAATTCACATATTACCATAGATAAAACAGTTCACAGTGTCTATGGTAAAGAAGAATATAAGGCTTTGAGTCTGAATACCTTCACAGCACTAGGACAAAATACCTGAGACTAGATAATTGAAAAAATACCAAAAGGGCAGAGCTCCACTCCTTGCATTGTAGGTGAGGAAGTCTGCAGTCATGGTGCCAATAGATTTGGTATCTGAGCAGGGATGCAGCAGGCTGAGGCCTTTGGCTGCATGCTCATAGGAGAGAAGGCTAAACACTGTTCTCATGTCCTGGAACGTAAAAGGGTAAAAATCTAGCCAGCTTTTTGGAAACATTATTGTTATTATTTGGTGGTGCCAGGGATCGAACTCAGGACCTTGCACTTGCCAGGCAGTTATTCCACTGAGCTATCTCCCTGGCCTGATAATTCTTTTTCAAAGAGCTTTAATCCCACTCGTGAGGGTGGAGGGTGGAGTACTACGTACTCACCCCCAGCGAGCCCTCCTCAACATTGTCTAGCCACATAATTTTTGGGGAGAGTGTACTTATACTGCAGAATCATCCGTTGCCTAATTACACGTGATTTGCCATATTTTTCCTCCCTTAGTAAAGTTGAAAGACCCAAGTCAAGGTCGTGACCTTCATCTTGGACACCTATAATAACCTTGTTGATTTCTAAGTGTCCAAAGGCAAACACTGCAGTGAGTGACAGCTCCCATTACCTTTTGCCTCTGGCTGCATTCCTACTCTTTCTCTGGCCCAATTCTAAATTCTGAGAATAATGCAATCAGTTCAAGTAGAATCTATAAATGTGCTCAATAGGAAAAGCTTTGCGATGTTTTATTGTCTGTGTTTACAGACAAAACACACTGTTCATCTTCAGACTTTAGAGGCCAGCTCCATAGCAGGGAAGCAATTTCCAAGGAGGAGAAGGACGAGGCTAAAAGTATTACAAACCATTGGCTCCAGTGTAGCTGAAAGCAGAGCAAATAGTTGGGTCCCACTCCCTTCATGCACAGGTGTACTCTTTACTGAGATGGAGCACTAAGGCTTAACAAGCTATCCTCTTAGGTTTTTTTCCTTTTGCAAAAATTTAATACTGGGGCAACTAGAAAGTATTGGGAAAGCCCAAGCATTGAGTACATTGAAATAAGCATCATAAAATACGGGATCTAGAGTACATGGCTTGATAGCTGCCATTGAATCTTCCAGCTGAATACTTCCCATGTGTTAGGGTTTGTGTCTAGGTGTCCCCTCAAAGCTTTGTGCAGTCATGGGCTAGGGACTTGCAGAGTCTGAGGCAGACTCATGATCCACTGGGATCATGGATTTTAGTACTGATGGGATTATGCGTCTGAGTACTGCTGGGATTATGGGTGTGGTCTGAGGCAGATAGTATGAGACAGAGAACTTGAATGTGATGGAAGAGAGACAGAGAAACAGATGCCCTCTGTGGCTCTTTGTTACCTCGGTTGCCACTGTTACCCTTGTTGTCCAGTTGCTATTGTTGCTGTACCACCACCATAAACTGCTGCTCTCTGCCATGTGCCAGTCTTCCTTGGAGCCAGCTGAGTATGGACTGAAACTTCCAGTAACTTGAGATAAATAAACCTTTCCTTGTTTTATTTATTTATTTATTTTTTGTGTGTGTTGGGTATTTGTCCTAGCAATGAGAGAAGAGTAACCGAGACACTATGTGATGGAATTTAACCACAAAGAAGAACGTGCTGAGGTATTATATATGAAGAAGGCTTGTGAGTACCTCCTCTCACAGCTTCAGTCTCATTCAAGTACAAAATTAGGTTAGGATGAAAAACTCCCCAGAGGTCAAATGGTTCCTTGAACCTTGGACATTGCTGTAGAGCAGATACTGAGTTTTTTCTTTTTGTCTCAAAACTGCCTTGGTCTCTCCAGTGGACCTATAGGGTTAAGGCTTCTCTGTGGCTTAGTTGGCTGGTATTTTGAGCATAGGCCTTCGCACTTTGAGTGATGGGGGCACAAAATTAAGCCTGGCTTTGTCACAGAAGCTATGAATAACACGGGTTAGGATGTAGACCTTGGCCAGCGTAACTTTTTACTTGCTACATTTCTACAAAGGCAAGATTTTGGAATGTAAAAAAAAAAAAAAAACAAAAAAACATTAGTTGTTTTTGATTTAGATTATTCTACATCCCTTTGACTTTACATTGGAGTTTTTCCAGCAGTCTGCTTTTGAATTTCAAATTCTTTTTACTCTATTCCATCCTGGACTTCTGGGAAAAGACCAACCTAATTCCCAGCAATGCCATCTATCTCTGGCTCCCACAGCTCATCTGCAAAATAGGTTCGTGAGGCTCCCAATCACTTTTCTGTGCAGTGATGATGTGGGTCTAGAAGATGTTTTAGTGTCAGGGGATTTCACCCGGGGTGCAACTCGAGGGAGTTTATCTGAAGAAAATATAAATTTGAAAAGTACACGCTGTATCGGTTTACTAACCGCCTCTTGCCTTTGGAGAAGTGGCAGAGTGGAGACTTAATGGGATGGTGGGGATGGATAAGGGCAGATTTCAGGGGCAACAGATGCTGCGCCTCCCAGGTCTGAAGCGTGCGGCTGAGGCTGAGTGACCTGCCCACCTCCTGTGGTTCCGTTAGCTGAGATGCAGCATGAGGGTGCCTACGGGGCTTCAGCTGTTCTGTAACTGGGGACTGGCTGCTATGGAAACGGTAGGCTCATTTGTAGCTGGATGCTTTAAGTCCAAAGAAATGTAATTTTGAGGAAGTCTCATTGTTATGCTTATTCATATTTAATCTTGCTAGCTTTTCTCATCCCTGTGGAAGTATTCTGAGTCTTGTGCCAGCTCTGGACAGCTTACTGAGAGCTAGCAGAGGAGGCATTGGTGGAAGTGGTAGCACGGGAACTCACGGGCTTGTGGATGTTAGGACCTGGTGTCCTTGATGTGATGACTATGTGGTTGAAGTGTCTGATCTAGAGTTAGATGTGAAGCATGAAGTTGAGGGGTCAGTTTGTGAAATTGGTAGATTTGTTGAGGGTGCGTGTTAAGCATGCATGGGATTAAACTGAAATACTGGGGCTGGGGATCTAGCTCAGTGGTACAGCGCCTGCCTTGCAAGTGCAAGGTCCTGAGTTCGATTCCTGGTACCAAAACCGAAACCAAAATGGAGATTCCTATTCAGCATACTGACAAGCCTGTGGATTTGTAAGTGGTCTCAATGCCTAATACCGGTAACAGGATGAGCTTTCCTTGTAAATTATAGATGGAGTGTAGAAAGAGACTCTGCGCATGGATAGTGGGGCTAAAGTAACCGTGCGGCTACAGCGGAGAGTATGCTGAGAAAAGTTAAGTCTTTGAGGGAATCCCAAAATATGTCACCGCATGTGCTACTTATTAAAAATAATAAAGCATTTGGAGGCCTGAGGCAGTTCATGGTCCCCTGAAGTGGCTCGGCACTGGCCTGCTGACCTTGTGGTATTCCTCGCTGACGCTGTGCATCACACTCCCACTGTGTCCCTCTCCTCTGTGATGGCTCGCATCGCGTAACTGCCAGTGCAAGGGAAAAGAAGTGCCGTGCCTCATGAAGGTGGCAGTTCCAGGGTTGTTTCACCTTACCCAACTCTCACTTACCTAAGTTTCCTTTCTACTTGCTTGAAAGTAAATTACATAGTAGACATCAGGTTATTATAATTCTGGGTCGAGGTACGACAAGTTAAGTTGCCCCAGAAAAATTTTGCAGTAGGTTATGTGAAAACTGCAAGATAATTTTTGGCTTTTTTAGACAATTTTTTTTTTTCTCTTATCCAATGAGGACATTTTTTTCAAAAGTTTGTTTTACATTTTTATGTTATTTAATTTTTAAACAATATAAAATAGTAATAAAACCAGGATTAGAAATGATACAAAATTTCACTAAACTAACAAAGTGATAGGAATTCAACAATGGTTTTCGTATTGGATATCTTCAAATTAGTTGTTGAGGTTAACAGATACAAATAGGCAAAATTGGTTCAAAGAAAAACAAAGCTAAACAACAACAAAAACATTTTAAGAAACTAAGGGAAAACATCAGAATAAAAAGAAAAAATTAAGCATTAACTGCTCTTTTCAAAAGACCATCAGAGATCAGCAATGCAAGTATCCAAATTATCCTGCAAATGTACCTAAATACGCCTTTTTGCTTTCTTTTGCCCTTCTGATCCCAGTTCCTTCCCAGTGAGTACATTCTTTCTATTTCATAGCATGCATTGTACCTTTCAGATTTTGTTTACTCTTCCAGGTTCTCCTACTAGCGAGATAATAGTATGTTTGCACATGTGTGTCCTCTTTATTTCACTTACCAATTCAGTCTTTAATTGCATCCATTTACCTATAAAAGCCTTGAATTTATCTTTCTTATTAACAGCTGAATATCACTGCATTGTATAAAAATATCACATCTGCTTTATCCATTCCTCAGTTGATGCGCTTTTGGATTGCTTCCAACATTTAGCTAGGATGAATTGCGCTGCTATAAACACGGGTGTATATCTATCACTGTAGTATGATGTTTGCAATTCTTTTGGAAAAAAAAATCTAGGCGTGTAACACTTGGGTGGAGTGAGACCTCTGGTCCTGGCATTTTGAGGGGTCTCCACACTCATTTCCGTAGTGGTTGTACCGGTCTGCACTCTATCCAACAGGGGAGAAGGCTTCAATACTGTTCTGAAGGCAGGTTCTTCCAAAGAACTCTGACACATCATTCTTTTCCAGGGACTTCCAAAAATTTGAAAGCTCAGACTAGCTGTTCTTAGTTGATGAAGTGTAACTTTTTAACCTTATCCCTTTTAATTAAGCAAGTAATAAGATAGAAGGTATTCTCTGTTGGATTTTTCCAGGCAGGTTCAGAAGCTTTCTTCTCCCTCACAAGTCTTCAGGCTGAGCAAAATAGCACTGAGATTGTCTTAGTTACTCTTTTTTCATTGCTGGGACAAATATCCAACACCCAAAATGAAGGAAGGAAAGGTTTATTTAGCTCACAGTTACTGGAGGTTTCAGTCCATATTCAGCTGGCTCCAGGGCAGAGCGACACATGGCAGAGGCCAGCAGTTTATGGTGGTGGAACAGCAACAAAATGGTGACAGAGACAACCAACCAAGGGAACAGAGAGCAACAGCCTGACTCTGTCTCTCTGCCTCTCTTTATATTACATTCAGGCTCTCTGCCTCAGCCTATCCACCTTAGGCCATATGCATAATCCTAGAAATACTCAGACCTATAATCACATCAGTACTAAAACACATAATCTCAGTGGATCATGCAAACTCTGGAAATCCCCACCCCATGATTGCATGAGGCTTTGGGAGGACAACTGGACATAAACCATAACAGAGATACATTTGTGTCACTCAGACCACAGTGGCGCCTGGGTGGTGTCCCGGCTCCCCAGGGGCTCGCTCTGAGGTAGCAGCAGGTCTCCTTCCAAAAGCCTTCCCTCCGCACACAGTGCTGCTTCCTCCCCTCCTGTCTGCATGCACACTGACCGTGCCTTCCCTGTCCTCAGCGCGGCTGTGAGGAGCTGTGCCTTCGCTAAAGCCTCCTGCCTTCCTGCCTTTGCTGTAAGCCCTCACAGCCATCTTCATACCAGCAGATGTGTGAGTTTCTTTAGGGTGGTATTGTAATTGTAACTGCCCTGTTGGTCTGTGGCTGTCGCGTCACCCGCAGGAGCTTGTCCTTGTTCCTCAGTGTTCTGTGTATGGCTGGCAACCCAGTGTCTGTTATTTACCTTTGAACATTTCTAGGCTGTGGAGCTATTGTAGCAATGTGATACAGGTATAACTTTTTGCACATTTGAAACTAACAGAATTGACATGAAGTTTAGATTATATGGAGGAGGAAAAAGTAATGTGGGAAAAATTGTCTATCAATGTATCTGTCTGTCTGTCTGTCTGTCTATCTATCTATCTATCTATCTATAGTTTTTTCATTTTTAGTGGAGGGTCTTCAGGGTCTCACTACGCAGATGAACTTGTAGTGATTCTCTCGCTTCCAGCCTCTGAAGTCCTGGGACTCTAGGCATGTACCACTACGCCATTGGCACAATGCCAGGGGATCAAACCCTTATTGCTGCCTCTGCCTAAACAGGCACTTTAGTCTCCTGAACTATCTAGCCAGCCTTGGGAAAACTGTATTAATTCAGTTTAGAGTCTTCACAAATTTGGTTTTGGTTAAAGAGATATGTCTAATATTTGACAGAGTAATGTAGAAATGTGGAATGTAAGTTCTGGACATAGATGCCTCTGTCATTTTGCATACAAGCATTTTAATCATCTGTAATTTTTTTCCAATTTGTGTATTTCTCTAAAAAGCTCCATAATGCAAGCAATAATGTATTTTGTTTTGTTAGTGGCACTTATAAATGATTGAAGTCTGGGGATTCAATGTCAGTTTTTGTTGCCTGCCCAATACAAACAGTTTTATCTGCCTAAAAGTGAATTGCCAAAATGTATCACTAGATAATCTGTAATTTTATATGTAGGACATTTTAATGTCTCCTATGATGGGAATCACCCTACGCTGAGGTTTGGCTAGGTGGCAATTTTATTAGAGGCATCAGTGCTGTCTTTTCTAAGAAAGCAGAGTTTAGGACCTTAACTAAATTCCCACCAAAATCTCATAAAAATAATATTGCAGTTGAGCATAGCAGTGCGACCCCTGTAATTCCAACTATTTGAGAGATTGAGGGAGGCTTACGTATTGGAGGCCAACATGGGCAATTATTGAGACCATCCCAAAATTAAAAAATAAGAAAGGATTGAGTAGCTAGCTTAGTGTTTTCTGGGTTCAGTCTTCTGTACTGAGAAAAGAAAAAGAAAAAGGTGCTACACTGATAGTCCTAGTATTACCGTGTGCCTCACTGTAGGATATGAATTCACGGGCAATGCGGATGTTTTAAAAGTAACTTTGACCAATATAACTTGATCCAACAGCTCTGGGGTACACGAGAGCCACACAAGCAGGGTAACATATTCCAATATTCTCTGCAAGTGGGAATGCTGAGTTGAAAGAGACCCTCATTTAAAATTTTGATGGAAATTATGCTAAGTTCTGGCCCTAGTATGAATTGCTAAATCATTATGGTGGTCATCTAATATGGCTTGACGCCCTTAAAACACAGCTTAGCTTCCCAAAGACCACCTCCCCCTCCTTCTCCAGCTCAGCTCAGGGTGCAATTCACCTTCACCTGTCCCACCACCTCAGGGAAGGCCCCAATCAGCTCCTCAGGTAAGTCTAAATATCCTCCTCAAGCCCCACCCCTGGCAAAAGACCATGGAAGCCTCAGTCTCCCTTTGTTCCAGTTCAGAGAATTCCTTATCTTCCCTGAATTCTCTCCATGCACTCCAAGAAAATAAGGCCACTTTCTCTTTTTCCTTCTGCCTGTTTCTCTGCAGGGATGCTGTGGCAAACCTATCGAATTACCTTCTAAGAATTTTGCTGATTGATAGCATCATTGTGAGGTTGTGTCTCTGATTACAACCTTCGCTATGAAAACAGACTCTCTTTTAAAAGCCAGCATCTCAAATCCTTGCCAGCCTAACAGGTGAAAAATTTAATCATGCTTAAATTTTCAGTTGTCTAATCTGTAGGGAAACTAAGTAAACTCTCTAGAAAGATACAGATTGAAGTCTAATGTAGGCACAGTAAAATTTTCCCTCTTAAGTTGTACAATTCAGTGAAGTTTGATAAATGTCTCCAGCTATGTAATCACCACACATAAGACAGAGCCTTTACCTTATTCTATTGCCTTATAATATTCAGTCTGCTTCCGCTCCAGCCCCTGGCAGCCACGGGTCTCTGCTGCCAAGGAAGACTGCGACAACAGGACCTAGCGTACCGGACTTACTGAAATGCATTTCTCTTCCTTCCATACTTATTCTCTTCTGGTTACCATATTTACTGTTTGGTGGTGCTTATGTTTTATCTGCTGTTTTCAGTTCTTGGTGGTTAACTTTGTCTGATAACACATGATTTTTTTTTCTCATTAATGAAGTTTATTGGTACATTTATGTAGATATAATGATCACATGCATCATGGGGAATTTGTAGTTGTACATAATATAACAATACATTTGTTCATGTTACCCTCATCTCCCTTCAACCCTTTTCCTTCTTCATTTACAAAATATTTGTTTCTACCTTTTCCTCTTTTCTGAACTGTTCTTTTTTATTTTATTTTAATTTTTATTACTGTTAATAAGAGATAACAATATGAGAGTTTCAAAACATGTTAGTAGCATATTCACAATAGTTGAGGCACTGCATATTGTTGTCCTCACAAATGTTATACAGAGCACAGGGTGCAGATGTGACAGATTTTCTAATCAATATTGATTCTGAAGGGGGAAAACAAACAAACAAAACAAAAAAAGAAGAAGAGAAGAAAAAGTTTTCTTCTCTTTGAACTAGGAGGAAGTAGTTGTATATATAGTCCAATGTTTCAGAATTGCAGTGGGTTACCAATGAAACTGGCAATGTTGAAGGCTGTTAATTTAAGCCTCTTACAGCTCATCGTACTAACCTAGCTCTGTGTTTTATACCTCGTAATTAAGCTTTTCTGTTGGGTGATCCAGTGTAAAAGCCAAAGCAAGACCTATCTAACAAAAGTTTCATCATTTGTACTTTCCAGGGTCAAATCTCCTCAGGATTAACTTTGGAACCATGTGCAGTGCGTTGTAGAACTGTTGTCAGCGTCAGCCATCAGGGTGAGTCACGGTTTTTTTTTAAATGTATCATTTCTCATCCCAACTTTTCTATCTGTGTAGGTCATGGTATTATTATAAATAGTTTTCAGATCTAAAGGGCTTACAATGATAAAAGGGTATTGTTGCCTTTAGCTACATGTCTAGTGTCTATCCATGGTTTGAAGAAAAGTGAAACCGCTACCTGTGGTCACTGAGGGACCCAGGGTAGTGGGGACCCTTCTAGCTTACATAGCTGCACCAACCACATGGGACAAAAGTCTTGACGACCGTGACAGAAGAGACCTACTTGAGGTCTTACTCTATTTCTTCTCTATTTTAGCTGACACTTCTCTTATGACCTGTGTCTTAGTTGCTGTTCTCTCATTGCTGGGACAAATACCCAACACTCAAACTGAGGGAAGGAAAGGTTTATTTAGCTCACAGTTCTGGAGGTTTCAGCCCATATTCAGCTGGCTCTAAGGCAGAGCCGCACAGGGTACATGGCAGAAAACAACTTTTCATGGTGGCAGCTAAGAGCAAAAGCACAGGGAGAGAGTAGTAGCCGCAGCTCAAGCAGCTAACTTCTCTTCCTTCCTTACACTGAAATGCAAATCACCTGCCCCAGGGGAGGTGTGGCATCCACACCCGCAATCATCAATTACAAATTCCAGAGCCATCCCGTGACTGCGTGGGGAGGGGCGGCGCACCCTTGTGGGGGGGGCACCCTGCTGATCAGATCTAGTTTGGTGCTGCAGCCTAACTGAAACAGGGATGAGTGATATGACCTCGGTGCGCTTGGAAAGAGAAGAGATTTGGGAGAGAGCTACTATGGCACGGCGTTCAACACAAGCGACTTCCATGTATTCCGCTGCACTCTTTTTTTTTTTTTTGGGGGGGGGGGACCGGGGTTCAAACTCATGACCGTGCTCTTGCAAGGTAGTCGATTGTGCCATGGAGCTGTCTCCCCAGCCGCAGATGACAGTCTTATTCCATTTCTTTTTAGAAAGAAACTTGTCACTGATTGAAGATTCATTGATGAAATGTGCCAGCAAATAGACTAGGTTGGGGAAACTAAATTATGGTACTGATTGTTTTGTTTTTATTTTATTTAAAAATTTATCCTGATAGCTGTCTCAAAGAGAAATAAAAGCACAGTTTTTGGAGAAAGTGTTTTGAGAGTGACAATGTAGGTAATGTAAAGTCCAGGCAAAACAAGCAGACGTGGCGGGTAGCAGGTATATTTCACAGAAGGGTTTCAGTATTAGCAGGGTAGTATAGCAGCAATCTGTGATTGACATATTATATTTTAAAAGAGTGAAACCCTGGGAGATTTTGGTCTCAAATAAATAAAATTTGGAAAAAGACAACTGAAAATATAGCTTTGAAAAATATGACCCTAGGAAGCCTCTTTCTGATTTTGTTCTTGTATCTTGGAGAGATGTGTTCTGACAGTTAAAAAGGTGCTTTATAGCTGTTTTTTAAAAAAATGTTTCTTATAATGTGGAAGGTTAATTGTTACTGCACCAAAGTCTGCAATATGAAATGCTGACTTACAACATGCATTTTATGTGGTAGGGAGCAGGGAGGCAGGATTTTGTCAGGTGGCACACGCTGGCCCAAGTACTTTTCCTGGAGTCTGTCATTGCTACTTAGAGTTTTAGTAAAACAAGTCCAATACAGAATACCTTACCCATGATGCAACTGTAATACGTCAGCATCTGCAAGGTGGTGGTCAATCCTGCTGAAGGTTGATAAATTTAGGTTTCAGGAAGTTGAGAAAGTTTCTGTGAAATTTAATCAGAAGAGTCCTTGGGGGAAGCAAAATGAGAAATCAGTGCTTCTGTGACCCTTCCAGGCCAGCACTAGAAATGATTTTATTGTTTTGGAGTTAACTAACCAGATGAAAATAGAACTGGTGATTTTCAAACGTTTGTGCAATTTATTTACAAAATCCTTTGCAAATGTTACTTCTGGAGATGAATGTGTTTCCTTGATCATTCTGCAATCCTGTTGATTTGGTTTAGATTTTCAGGGCGCTTACAGCCGAGAACTGCTGTCAATAAAAGAGTAATTCATACTTTGTGCCGGACTCCAGTCACAGTGCCTGCTGCTGCCGCCAGCTATTGATTGCAGTCGAAGTGCTCACCCCATCTTTCTGAGGTCTTGCCACCATTGTTTTCTGCTGTTAACGAGACTCAGTTTCATTCTTGTCCTTGTACAGGACTTCCAATAACACCACCCCGAATAACGAATTTTTTTCATGATGTCATATTATTACAAAAATCTACGAAGGGTTACACCTTTAGAAACAGTTGAATTTTATTTGTAGACTATATAGGAAATGAGTAACTGTATTGAGTCTTAATTTTTTTTATATTAAAGAAAAGAACAATAACATCACAAAGAATTATAAATTAAGATAAGAGGGAATATGAAATTCTGACTTATGAATCAATGGGTTTTAAAAAGGACACATTTTGTGTTCGTGGACATTTTAAAGAACGGCACGAGGGATGTGTTTTGTGATTGTGGCCAGATGGGCTAGTCTCTTTGGGAGAAACCTAGCCTGTTTAGTGCCTCTGGGTTCCTGGCTTAAAGTGGGGTTGGCTTTTTATCTTTCTTGTAAGTTCATCCTGGCCTAAGCACGGTCTTCTCCGCATCATTCTTACTCCAGGACATAGACGGTCGTAGCTACTTCCGTTCTGGACTGTATGGCTTGTCATTAGGTTTTTCAAATTCAAATTGTTTATTGTTTACGTTCCCTCTGTTTCATCTTACCTCACACTTCTTTTTTCAATGATTGCAGTGCAAACTTAAAACTCTTTAGTTTCGTCCTATGCCATCGCGCAAAGGTGCATCTAGGTGCCAATGCTGAAGAGACAGTTCCAGTGCATTGCTATTTCCCTTCCTGCTAATTGGAAATTAGGGCTGGGCATGGTGGCGCACGCCTGTAATCCCAGCACTGGGGAGGCTGAGGCAGGAGGATTGGTGTGAATTTGAGACTAGCCTGGGCTACAAAAGTGAGCTGAAGGCCAGCCTGAACTGCATAGCGAGACCCTGTCTCAAAAAAAAAAAAAAAAAAAAAAAAAAAGGAAATTATCTCTTTTCTTTATTTCTCGATGATTTCACTATATTTTTCTAGGAGAAAGAAAGGAGAATTTAGTTTGAACATGACCTCTCCATGACTCTGGTCATATTTCTTCCATTATGGAGCCTGATACTTCATACAGTGCAAAGTCAAATAGCATTTCTGAGTAAACATTGTAAGAATTTATTGTATATTTATTCTCTATTATTGATGGGTTCCATATGGTCCCAAACTACTTTTTTTTTTTTTTTTTTTTTTTTTTGACTGGAAATCGATCTCAGGACCTCATACTGATGAGGGAAGCATGATGCTGCTGAACTATATTTCTGGCCCTAATTCTGTTATTATTATTATTTTTTTTAATTTAAAAAGTCTTTAATTTAGTTAAATGGTTCACAAGACACTTTGAATGTTACAAGTACTCTGTTAACCTAATAAGTCACATCCTGGATGCTCTAGAGATTTTGATGAAATAGATCTCTAGAGAGAAAAAATGATGGATCACACAACCCGGCCCTTAAGCCGTCACCTACTGATGGAATCTCACACACAGACTAGGCTAAAACGTTGTTTAATCAATGTAAGAGCGTATCTGAGAAATTAGAAAATCAAATTCTAACCATTTTCCAGGTTTTGTTATACTAAGTCCCCTTGGTAGAACAATTACCCTACCAGAGGGAAGAAATTTCACCCTCATCCTGACACAGTAAGACAGAAAAGTACTTCCAAAAACTGATAATTGGTTTCAATAACTGGGGACCACTGCAATTTGGAAGTGATGAACTGAAATAAATATTGTGTGTTTTGTAGCATCATAAAGGGGTCTTTTCAAATGACAGCCTATGAATTTTTCTTGCAATCCCTGGCCCTTGGATGCAGGTTTTAATCCCGGTCACTGCATGCCACTCTGGTGCTGCCCCCCATGAGCATGGAGCCAGCCACTGAGTCTGGGTGTAGTGGTGCTTGCCTGCAACACCAGTGCTGGGGAGGCTGAAAACAGGAACATCCCTACGAGCCTGAGCTGTGCAGTGATACCCTGTACCAAATACATAAAAAAGTTTCAAGCCTTTGGGTACACAACTGAAGCTCCCATTTAACCTTATATTTCACCCCTAGATGCTTTTCTTACAGTGATACCCTTCCTTTTTAGGACCCCAAGTTCTGCAGAAGGTGCTTAAGGGACAATTGCCTGTCTGGTTCTGTCCTGGTTCTTACATAATCCCTCTCCTCATTTTAGTTTCTAAAATGGTGAAGGAAATGATTATTTATTTATTTCTATGTTTTTGGTACAGGGTCTGGAGGTTCTCACTAAGTAGATTGGATTCATAGTGATGCTCCTGTTTGCAGCCTCCCAAGACCTGGGATTACAGGCTAATGCCAACATACCCAGTCGCAATCACTGTCTCAGCATGCCCCCGGGGCAGGGCCAGCACCGCAAGCCAGGAATTGAACCCCAGATGCTGCACTCAAGGAGATGATTCTAGCCGGGCGTGGTGGCATATGCCTGTAATCCCAGCACTTGCGAGGCTGAGGCAGGAGGATCGGTGTGAGTTTGAGACCAGCCTGGGCTACAAAATTGAGCTCAAGGCCAGCCTGAACTGCATAGTGAGACCCTGTCTCAAAAATACAAAAAAATAAAAAATAAAAAATAAAAAAGGAGATGATTCTAGACAACAAAATACATTCTACAGTACTGAGTTCTCATTTCTTGCCTAGCCCACCTCATTTTAGTATTGGTTCTTCCTGCTTTACCTCACTTTGAATATACAAATAATTGCAATATCCACAGAACATGTACCAGCCACTGTCGCTGTGTTTCCCGTTGCCTCCTGTAAAACTCTCAACAATTTATGAAATAGGTGCTAGTATTGTCATAATGTACAAACACTATTATTTTCAAAGCTATGCTCGAGGTAGGGCAATATGCTGTCATTTCCTAATAGCAGAAATAATTCCTGTGGAAGACAATTGAGAGACTAAGTAGTGAGAGTCAAAATCCATTTTTTGGGGAGGGAGTAGTAAACTGCTGAGTACATCAAAGATGAACTATATAGACCAGCGTGAAATCTGTTATTTGCTGGAGCCACTGACAGCCTTATTTGTTTCATTTGGGAAAAAATTGACAAAGTAGGAGACTTTGACTCTAGAATGTGACATTAACTCAGAAAATGCAATGACTTTATATCACCCACATCTTGTAATACTGGATGAAAAATGGGCTGTCATCTCTGATATGTGGGACATTGTCACAAGGCTGTACCGTGCTTGTGCAATTCACAGTAATGTAATTTACTTCTTGATGATTTTATAAAGAATCATTTGGCTTTTGGGCTTTTACTAATTAAAATGGAGCTGAAGTGGAATTATTTTGCAAGTAGTTTGTCTAATAGGTGTCAAGATGATGTTATGGATTCTGAAAAGAAGTCTTCTAATATTACTCCTTTAAAAGTTTTCTATGTAATTTCTTTTTAGTGTGATTTTAGTGGGAAGGATGTTTATGTAGGGAAGTTTGTCTTAAAAGCCTGAAGACATTTAATTTATATATCTATATCTATATATACATATATATATAAATATATAAATTATATATATATATATATAAATATAAATATACATATATATTTAGGGAAGGGTTCACAGGATGTTTAGGGTCTCACTACTAGATCAGACTCGTAGTGAACCACCTGTTTACAGCCTCCCAAAAGCTGAGATTACAGGCATGCACCACCAAGTCCAGTCTCAACTGCTGTCTCAATCAGGCTCAATCAGCTGGGCGCAGGGCTGGCATGGCAGGCCTGGGGATCGAATCCCAGGCCCCTGTGCCTTCTTGCAGGTGCTTTAATCAACTGAGCTATTTGGCCAGTTCTTAAAAAGTGTTGACAGTATTTTATTAGATGTTCTTAAATTTTGTGTTGCTTTTTTTTAATGAAAGTTTCTAGTTCAGCCATTAAGTTCTGTCTGCAGCAGTGGTGGCAAACCTATGTCATGTAGGCTGCAGCTGGCTGTTTGTTGCAACTGAAAGCCCTAAAAGCTTCACTCTCCCTTGCCTGGACATTCTGGCTCCTCTCTATATAGTGTCAGTTACTTGCTGTTTGGAAGCTGTAGCCAAAAGTCTCAGTGCAGAGCAAATGTTTGATTTAATATCTTGTACTTGCAGCCTGAACACTAACGCTAAAATCTCAAGAACAGGATAGGCAGGATTACAAGTTAAAATACTTTAATATAGTTTTTTTATATTGTTACAAATAAATATTAAGTATAAACATTAAAAGTATATTTTGTTTATGAAATATTTTTTATCAAAATAACATAGAGGAATTTTTTTTTTTTTTTTGATACCAGGAGTTGAACTCATGACCTCATTCTTGTCAGGCAGGCACTGGGCCACTTTGTTATATCCCTGGCCCTCAAAATAATATATGAGAATAATTTTAAGAGTTGAATCATTTTAAACATCTCTCACTCCCCAGTGTTGCTCCTGACAATTGTGTTTAACTGAATAAGCTATTTATTTTGGTATTTAACTTTGTTATTCAATGATCTAAGTCTCCCTCTATTTCAATTCTTTACTCTTATATGTGGTTTATTCTTTCTCTCCACCACACAGCGGAGTGTTAGTAGGTTGCACAAATGACATTGCCAAAATTTGATGAGTTTTGATGTACAAAAATGCAATGTTCTGTAGTTAAATTTAGTGATAACTAATAATTTTTCACTAGCCCTTTGAGTCTTTGGATGTGTCATGCACTATAAAGTTCTGAAAGTTAAACAGTTAGTGTGTTATATTACCTATTTTACATTTTCTTTATTGGGAGACCATGCATTGGAGTTCTTAGTGTTATCATCTTGTTCTTGAACTAAGAATTATTGACTTTTCTCCCTGAGCCCTTTTGTTTTTTAAGAGCGAGTGGGCAAGGCATATAATGTTTGAGCCCTCACATTTCTGAAACAGCTTTATTCTGCTCTCTTATCAGAATGATAGTTTGACTGGAAACAGAATAATTTTCAAGATTTAACTAATTTTCTGATTTCCAATGTTTAATTGGCTTGTAAAATAGCTTTGTGTCACTGGGTATATGTCGCTAGATCATGATAAATGAACTTTTTCCTTTGGTTCATTGAGAACTTTTGCACCTAAATAAATCAGGGATATGACCTATACTCACTTCTTTCTATTAATTGTCTTGCCTTGCCTTTCCTAATTCTGTCTCAGTTACTTTTCTCTCAGTTGCTGGGACAGATACCAGACACACAACCTTAGGAAGGAAAGGTTTATTTAGCTCACAGTTACTGGAAGTTTCATAATTTAAAGCAGCCTGAGTTGCATAGCAAGACCTCAAAACTATGCCGCGGTGTCCAGGATGATTAGCTTCAACCACCACCTGGTGGGGGAGCTATGACAAGGCATGCTGTCAGTTTAATGGTTCGCACCTCTCTTGGCCCCGTCCTTCAAGCCCTGCCCTGGTTCTTTGGCTCTGCCCCTCAAGCCGTGAGCTTGACAGCCCCATGATTTACATGAGGCTTTGGGGGAACAACTAGATACAAACCATAACATTCTGCCCCTGCACCCACAAAGTCTCATGTACATCCCTTTCTGCAGAAGGCACTTTAGTCCATCTCTAAGAGTTGCCAAAGTCCCAACAGTTTCAGCATTGCTGAAAAATCCAAGTCCCAAGTTTCCTCCAAGATCCAAGGCAAACTCTCAACTGTGAGTCCCTATACAAATGAAAAGTTAAATAGATTGAACATTCAAACACACAAGATGAACATTGCCATTTCAAAATGTATATAAGGAGGATATAAGTTATAGCAGGAGGATATAAGCTACGGGGGTCAAAAGAAGTCCAAACACCAGCAGAGCAAACATTAAGTCCTATAGTTCCATGTGGAACATCTGAAGCAATCTGTGGCAAATTGTGAGCTCCACGTGGCTCCACCCCTATGGCAGGCACTCTTGGTGGTAGTTCCCATAGCTTCTCTGTTAGTCTGACTTTGCTCCCTCCTTGTAGTTTTTCTTAGATGATCCACATTCCTGGCTTTTCTTAACTTCTGGGGTTTCCATGGAGTAGGCTTCTGACTCACAGCTTCACATACTGCCCTTGCCAGAGCACACTGCCTGGCCTCCCAGGCCTTCTTTTGAAATCTAGGTGAAAGCCTTCTTAACCTCACAGCTCCTGCATTCTGCATGCACCTAAAACCAAGACCTTGTGGATGATACCAAAGTCTGCTGCCAGCTGGAGCAGTAGCCAGGCCTTGCTCTCTCTTTGCTGTAGGGGCTGTGTATCTGGATTGCTGAGCTCTCTGACCCTGATTCTGAGAAACAAATCCTCTATGCCAGTGCCTTTCTGTCTTCTGGTGTGATGGCCACCTCCATTCTGGAACCTGGTGTGGCTGCCACCTCCATTCTGGAACATGTGGCTTTCTCCCCAAAACAAAGTCCCTCACCCTTGTGATTCTGAGGCTGCAAAGGGCGAGAAACTCTCACCTCCTGTGATTCCCTCAGGACATTTTTTCTATTCTGTTCCTCCTGGGCATTGGAGATTTCAGCTATGTCTTTTCAGTCCACGGCTTCCCTGGTGCTTTCTGGCCAAACTCACAACAGTTTAAATCATTCTGTTGAGCTCCTTGCTCTTCATTCTCAGTATATATTTGGCTAAGAACCACCAGCAATAGCCATGCCACTGTCCCAATATTTGACTGCATGGAGATTTCCTTTGAAAGATTAGTCCTCCATGTTTAAGTTCAGCCTCAGGTAAAGTCTCTGGAAACAGGCAAAATTCTGCCAAACTTTCTTCCAAGTCAAAACACCAATGATCTGTAGTCCAACAGCCAATGCAGTCCTTCTTTCCAGCAGAAACCTCCCCAGCCTGGTCTTTACAGGTCAACTTTCTATTAACATTCTGGTCTGAGCTCCAACCAGAATCTCCCAAACAGAACAGCTGAAGCTGCTCCAGGGCTTCAGTTGTAGGCAAGATCTCTCAACCTTTTCCATCTCTTCCCATAAGCTATTCCCAAAAGTTTGTAATCTACATTGTCAAGTATAGCCACAGCAGTGGCCCCATTCCTCTGGTTCCAAATTCCGTCCTAGTTACTTTTGCTGCTGGGACAAATACTGGACACATAAGCTTAGGGGAGGAAAAGTTTATTTAGCTCATTGTTACTGGAGATTTCATAATTTAAAGCAGCCTGAATTACATAGCAAGACCTAGAGACTATGCTGCCATGTCCTGGATGATTTGCTCCATACCTCCAAGAAAACCGCCACCTGGGGTAGGGCTCTGACAGTGTGTGCTGTCAGCTGAACAGTTCTCACCTCTCTTGGCCACACCTCTCAAGCCCTGGCCTGGTCCTTTGGCCACACCCCTTGATCCACATGCTTGACAGCCCCATAATTACATGATGCTTTACTAGATACAAACTGTAGCATTTTCCTTTCCTCTTGTTTCTCTCTCTCTCTCTCTCTCTCTCTCTCTCTCTCTCTCTCTCTCTCTCTTGTTTTTTTGTTAGCATCCTTGCCCACCTTTGTTATCAGGGTGATGCTGCATTTATAAGGTGAGTTTGGAAGTATTCTTGCTTTTCAGCTTTTTGAAACAGTTGGAGAATTGATGTTATATGTGAACCTCAGCTTATGAAGGAATACAGCCTGATAGCCTATTGTGGCTTAAAATATTTTTTAATGTAAAAATGCATTGCATACATATCATTTAGTGAATGTCCTAACTTTGTAGCACATAGAGTGTATTCTGCTTGCACTTGTGATTTCCCAGAGGCTGCCTGGGGCTTGTACCTCAGCTGTTGCCCAGCTTCAAAAGGGAGAGTATTATACCATGTATTGATGGCCCGGGAGAAGGTACCATATCAGACCTTGTTAACCACTGGACGCATTTTGCTTTTGCATTATTATAAAGGTAGAACAAATTTTTTAGTTCTGTAAACATTTTTATTGTTTTATAGTTATATTTCATTTATTTCTGCTCTGGTTTTATTATCTATTTCCATCAAGTTCTTCTAGGCTTAGCTCGATCTTGATTTTCTAGTTCCCTGGAGTGCAACATTAGATTGTGTAATTTATATTTTCCATCTTTGCTGTAAGCATTTGCAGTTCTAAACTTCCCCCTTAGAATCACTTTTGCTGTGTCCCATCAGTTATGGTGTGTTTTTGTTTGTCTTAAGATTTTTTTATTTTTTAGGGAAGGGCCTATAGGGTGCTCATAGTCTCACTACTAGATCGGACTTGTAGTGATCCACCTATTTATAGCTTCCCAAGAGCTGGATTACAGGCACATGCCACCATGCTCAGTCTCAGTTGCTGACTCAGCCTGCCCTGGGGGTAGGGCCAGAATTGCAGGCTGGGGGAATCAAACACCCGACCCCTGTACCTGCTTGCAAGTGCTTCAATTTGCTGAGCTATTTGACTAGTCTTCAAAATTATTTATATTATTAATTGGTCATCTTATGCCACTGTGGTCAGAAAAGCTACTTCATGTGATTTTAGTCTCTTAATTTGTTCAGACTCATTTTGTAGTCTGACCCGATCTGTCCCAGAGAAGGTTCCATGTATGATTGAGGAAGCAGTGTATGGGGCAGCTGATGGATGGAATGCCCTTTATTTCTGCTTGGTCCATTGAATCTAGAGTGCAATTAATAATTTATTATTTTTAGTTAATATTTCAAGGTACATTTCACTGTGATTTCGTATTTGCTTACATTAATTGATGTTCAAATATTGTGTTTCTGTGAAACTACCTCTAGTTTATTTACTCAGTATTTATTCAAATCCCAAATTCTTCTGCATACTGCATTGAAGTTTCTATTAGCTAAATGATTTTCTTAGAGCAAACTTTTAGAAATATACATGCTGAGTCAAAATAATTAACATTGCCCATAATAAGTAAAGGCTCAATAGCATTACGACATTTCCATATAGAAAAATACACTCCCATCAATAATTTTTTTTAGCAATGTAATTTTGATACCAAACATTGCATTCTTTTTCTTCCTTTTACTTCTCTTCCCTAGGATTGAACACAGGACTTTTGCATTGAACAGCTTTAGTCTTTTTTATTTTACTTATTTAATTTATTTCTATTTGATTTATTTCTGCCTCTTTCTTAAACAGTACTGTAGTTTTCATCATATTGATCTTTTACTTCCTTTGTTAGATTAGTTCCCAATTATTTCATTTTTTTGAGATGCTATTGTGAAGGCTGTTGTTTCTCTAATTTCTGTCTCAGTGAGTTGTGTACAGGAATGCTGTTGATTTTGGGGTATGGACTTTTTATCGTGGTATGGTACGAAATCTGTAGTTATTATTATTATTTCTAAATCTGTAATTATAAGAGTCTCTTCTTTCAGTTTTTTTTGGGTCTTCCATGTAGAGTATCGTGAAATCTGCAAATAATGCAAATTTTTAATGTCTTCCTTTCCAACCCTTATTTCTTTTATTTCTCTCTCTTGACTACTTGCTTTGGCTAATGTTTCTAGGACTGTATTGAATAAGGGTGGTGGTTGTGGACATCTTTATTTTGTACCTGATTTTAGAGTAATGTTTTCAGTTTTTCTTCATTTAGAATGATGCTGGCTGTTGATTTGTCATACATGGCTTTTTTTCAGATTGAGATCTATTTCATCTATTCCAGTTTTCTATAGGGGTTTTTAAAATTACGAATGAGTGTTGGGCTTTGTCAAAAACTTTGTATATGTCCATTAAGATGATCATGTGTGTTTTGTTTTTGGCTCTGTTGATATGGCGTATTACCTTTGTGGATTTATATATGTTAAATCATTCCTGCATATATAGGATGAATCACACCTGGTCATGGTGTATAAGCTTCCTGATGATTTTCTGCATTCTACTTGCTAGTATTTATTGACAATTTTGTATCTATTTTCATGAAGCAGATGGGCCTATAGTTCTCTTTCTTTGGCTGGATCTTTCTCTGGTTCTGGTATCATTATAATTCTTGCATCCAGAAGTGACTTAGGGAGAATTGTTTTCTTTACAATTTCATTGAAGAGTTTGAGAGGTATTGGGATTAAATCTCCAAAATTTTTATAGAATTCAGCTATGAATCCATTGGGACTTGGGCTTTTCTTTGTTGGCAAGATTTTTTTTTTTATGTTACATTTTCAATTTCATCGATTGATACTGGGTTATTCACAAGTTTTGTATCTTCTTTAGTATCTTCTTGATTCAGTTTTGGTAATTTATATGTACCTAGAAATCTGTTAATTTATTATGTATTTTCCATGAGAGTAAAGATTATATATATGTGTGTGTGTGTGTGTGTGTGTGTGTGTGTGTGTGTGTGTGTATCAGCTCAGCCTGTCCTGGGAGTGGGACTGGTGCAGCACGTGGTGTCAGAGATCGAACTGCAGTCCCTGCCATTGCCTAAACTTGCCTAAGCAGGCACTTTAGACTGCTGAGCCATCTCATCGGCCCTGAGAGTAAGGAGTTTTGAAGTAGGTATCGATTATCTTTTGAATTTTTACAGGTTCTATAGTAATTTCACCATTTTCATTTCTTACTGTATCAATTTGAGTTTTCTCTTTCCTTTTTTTTTTGATGAGATTGGTTGGGAGTTTATCAGTTTTATTGCATCTTTCAAAGAATCAGCTTTTTGATTCATGCATTCTCTACATTGTTTTCTGCATCTTCACTGTGTTCATTTTTGCTCTAATCTTTATGATTTCCTCCCTTATTTGAGCTTTGGGCTTGACTTGACGTTTTTCTAGAAGCTTGAGATGCAGCATTAGGGTATTTATTTGTTCTCATTCTATTTTCGTAATGTGAGATTTCACTGCTTTAAATTTCCCTCCGAGAACTGATTTCATTACATCACATAATTTCTAGTAAGTTGTATTTGGATTTTCATTGGATTGTAGATATTGTTTAATTTCTTCTATAACCCACTGCTGCCCAGGAGGGTGTTATTTAATTTCCTTGCTTTATGGAGTCTTTGCAGTTTCTTTTGTCATTAATTTCTAGTTTCATTGCACCATGCTCAGATAATAGGCACGGATAATTTCAATTCCCTTGCATTTACTTAAGCGTGTTTTATGGAAGAGTATGTGGTCTATTTTAGACAACATCCTATGTGCAGCTGACAAGAATGTGTATTCAGATATTGTTGGGTGAAATACTCTGAAAGTGTCTAAGTCCATTTGGTTTTTGATACACTCTGCTGGTATATTTCTTTTAATTTGTGAACTGAGGTGATTTGCATTTTTCACAGGCTTAGTTCAGTTATGCTACCTCTTTACTTGCTTTTTCTTGTCTGGTTGATTTATGTCTTTGAGAAAATGGAGTGTTAATGTCCCCCTAAGTTACTGGTTTTTCATGTCCTTTAACAGTTGTCATATATAGTTGAGTGCTCCCAACTTTGGTGCACACATATATCTGTTTATTATTGCTTCCTTTTAAAGTTTTCCCCTAACATGTGTATAGTGAGCCTTTATCTCATTTGATCATTTTTGGTTTGAAGTTCACATTGTCTGCAGACTAGCTACCTCATCTTTTTTTCTGAATTCCTAGTGCATGGAGTATTGATTTCCATCCTTTGAAATCTAGCTTATGAATTTCCTTGTGAGTTAAATATATTTTTTGCAAAACTTATTGTTGGATTTTGTTTCTTTGATCTACTCTGCTAGTCTATTTCTTTTAATTTGTGAACTGAGATGATTTACACTGGTGATTACAATCGCTATGCATTGCTTATCTTTGTCATGTTATTTTCTTGTTGGTTCTCTGCTTTTCCTGTTTTTAATTGCTTGCTCTATCTTATGGTTTCTTTCTGCTGTTGTTCTTGGAACTGTGGTTGTTTTGATCTATTTCTGGAATATGTCTCAGTGTGTTTTGCAGGGTGGTTTGATGGTCCTGAATTTCATTAGTTGTTCTTTGTTATGGGAACTGTTTTACTATTTTTCTATATATATAGAAAGATAGTTTTGCAGGTTTCATCAATCTGAGATCCAAATCCTTTTCTTTTAGAACATGAAATACTTCAGTCTGCACTCATGTTGAATTGATGGTTTGTGTTGAGAAAACTGCTGTGATTTTGATCAGCTTTCCTTTTTATATGATCTATTTGTTTTTCCTAAAGGCCTTTAATTTGCTATTCTTGTGCTGAATTCTGGGATCTTGATTATTAGATGTCTTCCTGTAGATTTATTTTGGTTGATGCCAGTTGGAGTTCTATATGCCTCAGTTTTCTGAATGTCAGATTGTTTCCTCATACTTGGGAAGTTTTCTGGTGTTACTTCTGTAAATACTCTTTTGAATGTCATTTCCATTGATCCCTTCTTTTTCATTGACACCTATCTGTCTTGTTATTTATCTTTACATCATCTTGTAGCTGTTGAAGTATTATCTTGGCTCCTTGTTACTTTTAAGAGATCTTTCCTTTCCTGGTTGCTAGCTGCAAAGACACCTTCAAGGTCTGAAAGTGTATCTTTATTTTTATTCAAATGGTTTTACCAGTTTTTAATGGAATTTTTAATTTCCTGGTTATCTCTGAATCTGTTTCATGTGTTCTATTTATTTCCTGTGTTATTCTTTCAAGGTTTCCATCATTTTTCTTTTCCCTTTATTCTTTTATCAATGTTTTCTTTAGATATTCTGAGCAATTTCTTCATTATGGTTATCATTTCTTTCTTT
>PVJA010003840.1:11034-30647 GCA_004027025.1 Myocastor coypus | reverse complement strand
GATTTTGGGTTTGTGACTTCCGGTTTCTTCTATGCTAATACCTTCTGGGCTTGTTCTGGGTTGACTTGGGGCGTGGTATTGCATCTTGCTTGTTTGTTTTGCATTTTTTATTTGAGAAAGAACACTTCTTTTGATTTATGTGTCAATCCTTGTGAAATTTTGATAGGAGGTAGACATCTCATCACCTTCAAGCCACTCTAGGAAGAGTCTGTTCTTCAGTGATATCTGTTAGAGATTCTTGGTTTGTGTCTGTCACGAGATCTTTCCCTTGCCAATTAATTGAGTATGAGATGTTGGTTTCCATTTGGCACTGCCTGCCACCTTTAGGTATAGGGCTTTGGTGAGGTGACTGCACCAGAGCTTTCCAATATCATTACTCAAGGGAGAGCAAGTGGTTAAAACAGATATGATATCCTAATTACTGTAGTGTAATTAGCAATGATAATACCATTGAGCAAAATTTAGAAATAGAGCAAATTTGATACCTATTTTTGTACCTTAGACCATGGGAGCAAAGTCTATAGTTATATAACTAATCACATTGTAAATTGGGAGTTTGAATGCAAAATATGTTCCCTTGTTAGAGTTGGTTTACCCTGCACTCCTCTGGTGAGGCCAATTGCCAGGTACTAGGTGCTTCACTGCACATAGCGGGCTTGACCTGGCTTCCTTTGATCAAGCTGTTTCCCAGAGTTTCAAGCACTTCTGCTCTGATTTCTGCTCTTACAGCAGAGTTAGTTACCCTTTTTGAGTTTTGAGACTAAAAGTCTCGTTAGAGTTGTTCAGGCTGATCTCAAATTTGGTGTCCTCCTGCCTCAGCTTCTCAGAGTGCTGGAATTAGAGTGGCATACTTACACTCCTGGCTTATCTTTTTCAACAGGCCTCTGTTGCTTTGACAATGTCTAAATAATTCCAACTTATAAGGGGGCACTTTTGGTAGATGAAACTTAATTTTATGAAGGGTAGAAATTTATTTTTAGGCTAATTAATTTACCGCTAGGCTAATTTAAGGAAACATCTGGAGTGAAGGTCTCTGTTCAAGCTGCTGTTGTGAAATAATGTAGAAATTGTGCTTTGAACAAAAAGCATTTATTTCTTACAGTTCCAGAAGCTGGAAGTTGGAGACCAGGGCCAGCATCATTGATTTTTAGTGAGGCTATTTGGTCATTTTCTGACGGTGTTGTGTCACGGAAGAGAGTAAGACAGACACTAGCTCTGCCAGCCATTCTTGCCAAGTCACTGAGTGCCTCAACCTAATTACTCTAACCTCAACCTAATTACTTCCTAAAACTCTACCTGTAAAATACTGTCACATTGGAGTTTAACATTGCAGCATATGCATTTGGGGATCAAAACATTCAACTTATATCAGTGAGAAACAATTTTTTTTTCAGAAATGTGAGGTATCTTTCTTGAAAATACCTGATTTTAAATATGGTATATATTATAACAAATATTGTGAAACTCATATTACTTGGTTAAGTGAAATTCTGTATCACTTGTAATTTTTTTCTGTTTTAATTCTAATTTGTACTCTCCTCAAAAAATACAAAAAAAATAGGAGAAGAAATTTAGAGGAGAAAAATAAATTTGGTATGCCAAAGAAAATTTATTATGTCAGTAGAGGTATTCTGTGTTCTAGTCATTCAGTGCAAGGAACTATTTTATTTCCTATAAAGTCAGATTGATTAAAAAGTTTCTTTTCTATGCTTTCAGATCTGTGGGTGACATGAAAGTGAGTTACTGCCTTAGTTACTTTCTTGTCCCTGAAATATAGTACCTGACACCTGCAGAGTAAAGGAGAGGTTTATTTTGGCTCCCAGTTTGTAGAAGTTTTTCAGTCCATAATCAGCTGGCTCCTTCGCAGTGTGGCAGGGCAGAGAGGAATGGCAGAGAACAAGAAGCTCATGGCTTGGCTGTGGAAAGTAGAGGGTGGGAGAGAGGGAGGGAAGTAGGAAGGGAGGTAGGGAGGGAGGAAGCAGGGAGAGAGAGAGTTAAGAGAGAGAGAGAAGAACAGAGAGACGAAGAAATAGAAACAGAGAGAGGGAAAAAGAGAAAAAGAAATAGAAACCCAGAAAGAGACAAAGTAAGAGAGAGAGAGAGACAAAGACAGAGACTGGAGAGACAGAGAGAGAGAGAGAGAGAGAGAGAGAGAGAGAGAGAGAGAGAGAGAGCTCAAGGGACAGCCAAGTTTTCCCTCTTAACATATTTAGTTTAAACTCATCAGCGGGAGAATCTATTGGTATCATTCTCCCATGATCCAACCATAACCCCCCCCCCAAGCTCACTCATGCATGCATAAAGCATTACTGAGATATCCAAGCATAAATGGTGACATTCACTAACATAAAGAGCAATACCTGAATAGACTAAAGAGTTGTTAGAAATACATATATTTATGTGTGCTCTTTGCAATTATATGTGAAGTGTCACTTGTATATCCTAATATCTTTTCTTATTGTACCTCATAGTATTTAAATAGCAAATATTTTCTCTGGGGCTTATAATAAAACCAGGTAAATATCTCAGCATTTTTTTTTTTTATCCTGTTCTTACTTTATGAATCTCCTCTCCTTGTTGAGCAATATGCCTACCCATGTTTCGGAAGAGTCTCATTCTCATTTTCAAACCGGTCAACGCCATAGATAGTCATCCCACAACTGGAAAAGATGTGTATAGCAATCAGCTCCTTCTGTTTTGTAAACAATTTCATGTGAAACAAGAGTGTTTATGACAGCAGGAAACATTGACTGCGGAGCGACAGTTTGCATCCCTCTGGGAACACTGTGCGAAGCAAGCAAGATGAGCAGAACAAAGACGTGAAGATTTTTGTTTTATTCTTAAAAATTTTGTTTTGTAGGCAAGACCTTATTAACTATCGTTATGGGTTGTGTCTAGTTGTCCCCCCAAAGACTCGTGCAGCTATGGGGTAGAACTCTAGAGTTTGTGATTAATTCATGGTCAAGGCTGGGATTACGGGTGTGAGTGGCAGAAAGCCTGGAGGCAGCTGAAGAGAGACAGACTTTCTCTCTGTTGCAATTACTCTTCCCTTTTGCTCCTGCTGCTTTCCGGTTTTCCCTGCCATGAGCTAAGTATGGACTGAAACCTGTACAAACTGTGAACTAAATAAGCCTTTCTGTGCTTAATTTTGGGCATTGAGTATTTGATCCCAGCAATCTCAGAAAAGTAACCAAGACAAATATATTTAAAAAAAAATCCATAGAACCAGTAAACTTTGGAGCCTGTAACTGAACACAAGAATTAAGATGCAAAAGTCGGTGTAAGAAACCCTCCGAGCTTTCAACCAGGATGTTATAGGCAAAAATACAGACCACCCCCTGAGGTGAACAGGAAGGGGGGGGTATGTAAGTCGCTCTTTGTATCAGGAACATGCTCTGAGGATTTAGAAAAAGTCAGATATAAGACAAGAATGGATGAAAAACTTCCATATCATATAGCAGCCCAAAGCAATATTCACGTGAAAAGGGAAAGTGTTTTGGAATCTTCTAGATTTCTATCACCCGTAGATGTTTCCATTTTGATGCATGTGTGGTGGGTTGGCAGTGAATGGTCAACTTGTAACACCCCCTGGACGGAAGCAGCGTGGTGCTGGGTAGGGGAGGCCCACCTTGAGGGTTGCTGCTGGCAGCATCCGAGGCTGGGCTGGAGAGGAAGAAAGAGGTTTAGAAGTCAGTGGAAGCTGTTGGCTTTTGTGCGGCTGTTGCTGGTTCTGTTGGAGGACCTTTGTTGTGCTGGCTTTCCTGATGAATTAAGCTGATCTCATCATGGGAGGAGCTGCAGCCCTTGGTGACACTGAGAATGGCTGTGGTTTCCTGTGAAGCTCTGGTCCTTGGCTTGAGCTGGCTTTGGAGGGGGAGATGGCATACTGCTCATTCTTCTGGAGAAGTTTGTTGCACTGGCTTTCCAGGTAGGAGCTCCACTGGTCTTATCATTGGAGGAGCTCTGGACCTCGCTGTCACTGAGGAAGGCTTGTGGTACTTTTCAGGGGTGCTCTGGTTCTGCAAGCTTTGAGCATTTGCTGCCTGGTTCCAATGCAGATCTCTCACCTGCTAGCCTAGATCCTTGATCCTACTGGCACAGACGTTTCAGCTTTAGCACTCTCCTTTGGGCCTTCCCAGTGTGGATCTGTGAGACAGGCCTGTGTGAGGCAGTGTCCTGGGCTCTTGGCCTCCAGCTGGACTAGCATGGGGCATTGTTATGAGCTCCAGGTCTTCAGCTGGACACATGGAGGATGTTGCTGTAGGATCCAGGCCCCCACCGGATTGTTTGCTCTTTAGTGTTTGGACAGATTTCCTGCACCCACTGTGTATGGCTCTTTGGGTGACTATTTTTTTTTTTTTAATAAAGAAGCAGCAGACACTGTTTTATTATATCTGTATCAACACAATGCAATATATCATTAAAAGGATTATACACATTACCAAATATCTTTCCATCTAAGAATACAAGGATATTTCAACATACATAAATCAATAAATATAATACATTATATAAAGCAAAATAAGGTCCATCAATTCCATGATCATCTCAATAGCTGCCAAAATGGGTGACTATTATAAAGTAATCTTAATATTATTTTTTCAATTTTATATCTTTTGCATTCTTAACTCTTAAAAGGACTTCCAGTTTAAAAAACAAAACAAAACAATGCACTGACCACATAATTCTTTTTCATTTTATACAGTTATGCAAATATCCTAAATACACATTCTGCATTCAAGATGGTGGAAATAAGATTAACTGTACAGTACATAAAAAAAGAAAATATTTAAGCATATGTTAGTAGCAATAGAAATGTCTATAGAAGCCAGCAAAAATGGAATACATTTTTAAAATTTTAAACTATTGCAGTAAGCCCACACGTTTGTAACAGAAGTGTCTTTGCACAATTCCTCACGTCTTTGCACAGTTCTTAAGTGTGCTATATTGTGTCCTTTTCCTGTGTACACTCCTGACTACAATAACATATACTTTTTGTCGTACTATTTTCTCTTTCTGTAACAAAATATGCAGGTGGAGCATGTTACAAAGAAAAGAGGTTGATGTTTCTTAGAGTCCTGAAGGCTAAAAGTCTAACATTGTGTGGTCCCCACCTGTTTGGCCTTTGCTGAGGGCCTTTGGCTATGTCACAAGATAGCAGAGAACATCACAGTGGTGAGATTGCTCACCCGGAGAACAAAATAGGAGAGCACAGAGGAGCTAAGGCTCAGGAGCACTCTTTCACAACAGTCGGCTCTTGAAGGAACCAACCTACTTCTATGATACCGGACTGGCTTTAGGAGATAAACATTCATCCTTTCCAAGTTGGCCAATGTCCAATAAACTCCACCTGGGCCTTAAGTTTTGAAAGTTCTGCTGCAGTCTGATAATATTGCATGGGAGACCTTCTAACACATGAACTTTGGGGCATGGGCTATGGCCAAACCATAGGGTCTTTCGTTAGTTATTTTTTTAATATATAGCTTTTAAAAGATATTTTATTTTTAAAAATTTTTAACATTTTTTTTTTTTTTTTTTTTTTTTTGTATTTTAGGGAAAGGTTTACAGGGTGTTCAGGGTCTCACTACTAGATGAGAACTGTAGTGATCCACCTGTTTACAGCCTCCCAAGAGCTGGGATTACCTGCACTTGCCACCATACCCAGTCTCAGTTGCCATCTCAGTGCACCCCAGAGGCAGGGCTGGCATGGAAGGCCTGGGAAACCCCTGGCCCCTGAGCCTGCTAGCTGGTGCTCTAATCCACTGCGGTATTTGGCTAGCTCTTAAAAGACATTTTAAAGACTATAAAAAAAATAAGCCGGGCGTGGTGGCTCACACCTGTAATCCCAGCACTCGGGAGGCTGAGGCAGAAGGATCGGTGCGAGTTCGAGACCAGCCTGGGCTACAAAAGTGAGCTCAAGGCCAGCCTGAACTGCATAGCGAGACCCTGTCTCAAAAAGACAAAAAACAAACAAACAAATAAAAAAAATACTTCTATTAAAATACACCATGTAGACATTAATATGATAAAGAGTTTAAGGATCTTTAGTTTTCTCGATATCTCTTCTCAGAGTAGAGCTATGAGATTTGTTTTTCTCTAGATTAGGTCTGTTTGTTAATACTCAATATATAAATAAATGTTAATATTATATGTAGCTATAACTGTGTTTTCAGTGAGTTGTGCATCAGAACACTAGAAAAATCAGATCTTAACACTTCATTTCTTTTTTGTGCTGCTGCTCCCAACCCTTACTAAAGCCACGTTTTTCTCCTTAACCGTTCTTGCATCATGCCACCTGGGTTTGCATTTATTCCATTACAATAACAAGAGCTATTTACTTTGTTCTTTTGCCAGGCCATGAGTAACCTAACTATGCACTTAAATTTCTTGTGGGTCACATAAAGATAAATTGTGTACAAGTCTTCATGTATTGACTCATGCGCCATTTGCAGTGCAGTTGACCCAGAGAAACACAATTACTACTGTCACAATTCATTTAAAACAGTTTCAGTAGTGTAAGATGGAGTCATTTAGAATTGATGGTCTTCTGGGATGCCATATCCATGTAATTTTAGATATAAAGTCATAATTTAGTTTCCTATAAGATATTTGTTTTTCTTGATAGTAAGATAAAATTCTCTTTAATTTCTATGGTTCCTAGTATTATATTTCAAAGATGAAGTTGTTCCTTTTTGTTGCTGAGTTTTGTTGGTTTCATATTAAAGACTGGTAGATAATACGGTTAGTTTTTCATGCATGTGGGTTTTGCATATATGGCTTCAACGAACTGCTGATTATAAATCTTTGCAAAAGATTTCTTTTCCTTGTCATTATTCTTTCAATAATACATTATAAGAACTGCTCACACAGGATTTATATCTCATGAGGCCTTATAAGTAATCTAGATATGATTTACAGTGTGTAGGAGGTTATGTGCAGGTCACACGCAAATGCTGTGCCATTTTCCTTGAAGGACCTGAGCATCCATGGAATTTGGTGCTCACGAAGAGTTCTAGAACCAATCCTCCACAGATTCAGATGGAGAACAATATGCTATGTACTATGAAAATAGGGCCATTTTCTTGTCCCCATCATAATTTATTTTGAGTGAAGAGTTCTTCTTTAGTTGTTTCTCAAGTGATGTATATATACACTCATACATGAATATGAAAAGATTGACTTTTGACAATAATGTCTCAAATGGATTTCATCCATACTTTTCCAATTCTCATAATTTTACCTATACTTACAAAATAGTGACATTTTATTATTATTTCTTCAATTTTTATTAATTTTTTTCATTTTATTTTAATTTTTATCACTTCTAACAAGAAATAACAATGTGACAGTTTCAAAACATGTTAGTAGTGCATTCCCAATAACTGATACAATACATATTGTTGTCCTTGTAGTAGTTATTTAGAGCACAGGATGCAGACCTGATAATTTTTCTAATCATTATTGAAACAAAAATTTCTTCTCATTGAGCTAAGAGAAAGTAGTTGCATATATAGTCTAACATTCCATAGTTGCAGTGGGTTATTGGAAGAACTGGCAATGTCAGAAGCTGTTGATTTAAGCCTTTTACAGCTCAACGTACTAAACTAGTTTTACTTTTTATGCCTCATGGCTAAACTTTTCTGCTGGGTGGTTAAGAGCAAGTTAAAGCAAGACCTGTGTAACAGAACATGTAACTTTTGTATCTTCCAAAGTTAGTCAAATCACCTCCGGATTTACCTTGAAACCATGGACAGTGCTTTGTACAACTGTTGTCATTGTCAGCTGTCTGGATGACTCATGGCCATTTCTTGACCAGTTTGCTCTCTGTGAAAATCTGAGAGAATGTTCTCTCTCTAAGTGACTGTCCTTAGCAGGAGCAAAACTATGCACTTATATACACACGATGAGTTAGACAATAGTCCTAAGAACCTCCAAAATTTTTTTCGCACTGAGGATAGCAAAGTGTAATGCTAAAACTATGCTTGGAATGCCTGCCATTCTGGTCTTTTAGATATGTGCTTCTTCTAATGTAATTTCCATTATTTCTATACTCTCTCTCTCAAGTAAATGGTTGTTTTATAAAAAACAGAAAAAGGGTATTAAAAGAGAATAAGAGACAAGGAAAAATGCCATAAGATTGACCAGCTACAATTTTGTATGGGCTTAGATTTCTAAATTTTTGTGTAAAAATGTGTAACTATTTTATCACATTCTATGGGGATTTATTAGAATATCAACAACTGATGGAAAATACCAATTCCAAGATAAGTCTAAGACATTTGATATTCAGAAAGACAGTGATGCCAGGCGTAGTGGCTCATGCCTGTAATCCCAGCACTCAGGAGGCTGAGGCAGGAGGATTGGTGTAAGTTTGAGACCAGCGTGGGCTACAAAAGTGAGCTCAAGGCCAGCCTGAACTGCATAGTGAGACCCCGTCTCCAAGACAAAAAAAAAAAAAAAAAAAAAAAAAAAAAAAAAAAAAAAAAAAACTTAAAAAAAAAAGACAGTGATGTTAAGCTCAAGTACCTATATTATACAGTAATAGTATCATGAAGCTTCTCTTCTGGAGCATTAAGAATGTAAGTTTGCAGACCAAGAATTAGAGAAAAAGCAGGGCTACAAGGATAGCCAATATTTTGGCCCTAGCCCTTCAAGGTCAGTGAGGATTCAGGATGTAAGAGAACCAGTGCTGTAACATCCTATAACTCAGTGACATCTCAAATTTTCTGTTCAAGGAGATTTGGGGGCACTTTAATGACTCTCAGCATCAGGCAACCAAAGATGCTGGAACCATTGCTGGTCTTAATGTACTTAGAATTATCAGTGAACCAACAGCTGCAGCCATTGCTTATGGCTTAGACAAAAAGGTTGGGCTGAAAGAAATGTGCTGATTTTTGATTTGGGAGGTGGCACTTTTGATGTGTTAATCGGTCCTTACTATTAAAGACAGAATCTTTGAAGTGAAATCTATAACTGGAGACACCCACTTAGGTGGAGAAGATTTTAACAACCAAATGGTCAATGTTTTTATTGCTGAAGTCAAGCGCAAGGACAAGAAGGACATCAGTGAAAAAAAAAAAAGAGCTGTCCGCAGTCTTTGCACTGCGTGTGAGCGAGCTAAGAGAACCCTCTCTTCCAGTGGTCAAGCCAGTACTGAGATTGATTCCCTCTGTGAAGGAACCGACTTCTACACCGCCATTACTCCCGCTCGATGTGAAGAGTTGAATGCCCGACCTGCCCTGTGGCACTCTATATAGTATATATGATGAACAAGCCAGTGTCATTAACATTTCCATCTCCTTACGTATTTAAGACATTTGATTAACATCTAATTATTGCACCCACTTATGGTGTAGACAGAGTGTGATATCTCAATACACGTAACAGCGTGTACGATGACCTCAGAGTTTTTCATTTTCTTCTCATTACCTTGTGTCTGGAGCCTCCAGCCTCTTCTCACGTACAGGGTATACACCAGGTTATTGTGAGCTACAGTCCCCGACCCCATTAGGTGCCGCAGTAGAAGTTATTCTACCTGCTCAGAGACTTATTAGAGAGGGAAAATAACTTGGTTTAGAAACAGGTTGAGCGGTTCCAAGTGGCTTACTTCCCAGTCAGAATGCTTAAGTGCTACTCAGTGAAATGTGAGGGCGCCACACCCTGGAGGGTCACAGCGCTTGCACGGGGCGGGGCAGGAAGAAGAATTCACAGTAGTGGGGGCGACAGCTGCTGCTGTCCTCCCAGCTCTTTGCTTCTCCACGTTATTCTTTTGCAAAGCTGTGAAACAGATAGACATAGGCTTCAAACGACTTCCGTATTCCTTAAGAGCTGTGTGGTCGTGTGTAAGAACTTCTCTGGGCGCAATTTCCCACCTGCAGAACAGTGGGGGTCTTTCCTGAGTGATGCGAAGGTTTCTTGTGACCATGCCTGCCAAGTGCCTGACTCAACGCCTGCGCAGTAAAAGCTGGCTTGTGTCGTCACTCTATCACATCACATTATTACCAAAATTCCACGCAGCACAACAGCACTTTTGTGTCTGTGTCTGCGCTTCCTTATCGCTAAAGGCAATCAGTTTGGCCATATGTGCTTAAAATTTACAGCTCGTTATTTCTAGACATAATTCAGACTCTTAAGTCAGTAGGGGTTAACTCTGCAAACAACCTTGGAAGTTCAAGGAAACACAGTTTTGCTTCTCTGACTGTGCGCCCAGTGTGGGGTTGCTGTGAGCTTTGCCAACACAGCCACAGGGATTTGGCTCCTTCCCTGTGGGGGCCATGGACCCCTACTGTGGCCGTCTTTAGCTGATGGACTCTAAGACTACACAAGAGGCGCGTAGCTGTCTGGCCTGGATGTCAGGCAGGTGGCACACATTGTCCCTTCTGCTCATCTTCCATGAAAGAGATCGAGACCAAAACAGTTTCTACAGATTATACCTCAGGAATTTCTAACTTTATTCATTAAAAATTTTGCTGACATAATTCAACAGAACATAAACATTATTATCATTCAAAAAATGCATGCTTATGGTTACCACATTCCAGTCCAAGTTTCACTGGAATGCTTGAAAAATTAAATATTAATAATGCATTGTCTAGAATTCATCCATTAGCAAAGGGCAAGAGGAATTCATTTTTTTTTTTATCATGAACACATGGCATAACTAGAATGCCATCAAGCTGTATGCCCAGGAGGACAGAAAATGGGATACTGCGAGTGCATGGCATTGAGCCTGAAATGGCCAAAGCATATAGGGAAATAAATTCACTCACATAGCAGAAAAAATTATCTTGAGCTGTCTTGGCATTATGCCTTTTGACCTTTATGATATTGCAGTGCCATTAGGATGTGCTATGGGATGAAGAAATTGAGATGTGTTTGCCTTTGTTTAAAATCTGTGATTTCTGCTTCATTTGATTTAAATAATTAGCTACCTTATGAAAAACTGTTCTTGTGCTTTTGACAGTTCCAAAGCCAAATGTTAAATTCCATACCTATATTGTTTAGAGGCTACAAAGAGATTTCATGGTTCCAGAATTTAAAAAAAAAATATTCCTGCCTTTATGGATAGTTTTGCTTCTTGAATAAAATTTCAGTTTGATCCACATAATGCCATATTTGTCTCTATCTTATTAGTTAAAGGAATGCTTAAATGGTTTAATGCTCAAAAATTTTGTTCTTAATTCATCCTCAATATTTTTCTCACGGGACCTTTGAAAAATAGCAATAGTATGTTTCTGCTTTGCTAATTGATGGGTTTTAGGCACATTTATTGCATAAATTTCTAATTTTTAAGTTTTAAATTAACAGTTGGACAGTTGAACTATGAATTGATGAGGATCAGATACCTGTAAACAAGAATTTTTTTTTTTTTTTTTGCGGAACCAGGGATTGAACTCAGGCCCTTGTACTTGCCAGGTAAGTGCTTATTCTACTGAGCTATCTCCCTAGCCCCAAGAATTCTTAAATGGCATCAAATGCATGTATATGAATATCTCAGTAATTCTTTAACTTGGAAAAGTTTTAGCATAAACCCACGAAAGTAAATATAAACTTTATCATCCATTTATTTTTTCAAGTACATAAGCTTAGTCATGTGCTTATTTAGCGAGATTTTATGAGGGCTAGATACTAACTTTCCAAATTGAGAATGAGATCAAGTTGACCCTTAATTAAAAATTTAAGTAGATTTTATGTCATTGGAGCTAGCATAGCATTCACTTCTAAATCCAATGAAAATTTTGTATTGAAAAATTGACTTCATGTTAAGATTAGAATTTACCCAGCCACAGAAGTGTCCTTCCATGATGTTATTGTCTGGCTTTTCTCATCCACAGGTCAATGGTGTGCCTTACAAACACATTTCGTAAAACTTCTTTGAGGATTGTGTTCGTATGTGACTTCTGTGGGTTTGTTTCTCTGTAGGGCTGGCAAAATGAAACACTCATAACAACCATGGACTGGGGACATAATTTCCTTTCTTTTTGTCTTTCTGTATTGTAGATCTGATTCTATTAAGGTGGAGGTGATAATCTCTACTTCTGGTAAATTTTATGTTAACTTGGGTTTGTAAAGGAGCTGGCAGAGTTCCTCAAAAGAGGAGGTAATTGGTCCCTCTCATGCCACAGTGGGATCATGGCAGATGAGGCTCAGAGTGTCTTATAGACAAGGATAGCACAAGGAGCATAACTCTCTCACAGCTCTTGTGGTCTGTGAGAGGAACTGATTGGTCCTATTTAGTGTGGAGAAAAGAATGACCTACAGATGAATGCTCAGAGAGAGGATTGAAGAAGAGATAAATTATTTTTGAGAAAGAAAAGGGGCCCAGACCAGGCACAATTAAAGAAAGAACTACACACGTAGAAAGAAGTGGCATAGCCACAGTGCAATGAGTCAGCTGTGCGTCTTGAGGTCTAGGCTACTTTGGCACTTTCATCCCAACCCCTCAGCTTGAGTTTTCTGAGGCAATCATTATCTTTGTGATTAGCATATTCTTGCTTAAACTCATTTGAGAGGAATAATCTGGCACTATTTCAGCTTCAAAAATCCCAAGAATAGCCGGGCGTCGTGGTGCACGCCTGTAATCCCAGCACTCGGGAGGCTGAGGCAGGAGGATCGGCGTGAGTTCGAGACCAGCCTGGGCTACAAAAGTGAGCTCAAGGCCAGCCTGCACTGCATAGTGAGACCCTGTCTCAAAAAAGACAAAAAAAAAAAAAAAATCCCAAGAATAGTTACTTAAGATATTCTTGTTGACTATGTCCAATATTTTATGTTTGAATAAATTCTTGGAATATACTAAAACTCTCAATAGATTGTTTTCATCATCTGCATAAAGTCTGATAAAACAACCTTGACTCTGGGTCTAGCTACTAAAAGACTTGCTTCCCTGGAAGATCCGAGAGTTCTCTCTGATCCATTTGTCTTTGATATGGCTTTTTCCTTAGCCAGCCAACGTGTATGTCATATTTTGCTGACTACAATTGAGAGAAATATATCTAGTCATAAAGAATATGTTCTAAGTATATTTGGAAACCAATATCTTTTGTGATATACTGTACTGTGTCTCTTGTGGTTGTAAATCAAGAAGAATCTGCTCTTATAGGTTGAGGCACAGCTATGAGGAACACAATCTTTTTAAAAGCCTTGCTCTTTTTACAGCCTGGAAAGTTTTGGGATCTTCCTGTAGTATAGAACATTGCCTCAAAATGATCAGTAATAGAAAAAATATTTTTGGGGCATCTGAGAGAGATTAGAATTCACAGTTATGTGAAGGACTGAATTTGTCAATTCAGCCTACTTTCCACTTAAACTCAATCTTAGGAAGTCACATTTTCAAGCCCACATGCATTTCCATAAGTAAAACTACTAGACTTTGTACCATTTTCTGTCCCTGTCAAAGTCATATAAAAAAAGAGAAACAATCAGAAGCATTAATATATAAGAAAGTGATGTTACTAGTGGTATATGGAGAACCAAGATTTATTTATTTATTTTTTGAGAGCGAAGATTGACATAATATTATTTCTGATTTTCACCGTAACACATGTTCTCTCTTGCAATTGGATCTCTCGTTAGTTACAGTTTAGTTAAAATCAATTTATTGTGATTTGACAAGGGATAACTAGCCATGTACTATGCCACTTTGGATTATTGCAATCTCCCAAATAATTCAGAAAGTAAATTCTTTCCAATATCTCCTAAATCCCAAGCTAATTCCCTTCGGATGGACTGGCCTATGTATTCGCTGTCTAATTCTCAGACTTGTTTTTGGGCTCTTAGTCAAACCAGATGTATAAATTCTTGGTTTTTCAAAACATTCTTTCTAATGTATGCTAATTAGAAAATGAATCTGAATTTATTCAGCAGCCATCACTTCCATAACAAGTATTACTTTACTAAAACCCATGGCCAATTAGGCTTGTGGAATATACTTACACTATTTTTTCAGTTTGCAGTAGTGCTGCTCACTTGGGTTCTGAATGACTAACAGAAAGCTGGTGAAAAATAGGGGCAAAATCTTGCAAAATCAGAAATCCTCCAGCTTATTATAAGCACGTGTGTGGTAGAACTTCTTCCCTGGAAGTGTCTTAAACCATCAAGAAATCACCCAAACTGGATTGGCCAACATATCTTGCCTATATCTAAGAGATACTCTGCTTATTTCCAACAGAGGGGCTGAAAAATCGAATTTAGTGTTTAGTCATTTTTCGCCTATAGACTTGCTAAACTGCCAACCTTCTACTTGTAGTTCAACTTTGTATAAATAGATAGGTTTTTCCATTGTGTACAAATTGGAAGAAGAAGGTAGACCATTTTACTGTTGTATGTTGCACTGTGCAGGAAATGTTGGTGAACTATTGAAACACGTTGAAAAAAATTCCTCTGGATGTTTTGTGTAATATCCTGGCAGTTGTATTGATAGTTTAACAATTTCACTGCATAGTAAAACTCCCATGATACTAGATTTGATGTGTTTGAGAAAAGGTTGGATGACACCTGTGGAAACTGGATGAAATGTTCCCTTTATAAGGAAATACAAAAGAAAAACAAAAAGGAAATACAGTAATCTTGCATAAAAATAAAATCAGCTAGTTCTTATTCTTTTATGACTATTTCTATTGAGCCTTAAGCTTATAATTCAGAGATTTTTTTTTCCAATTACCCAGGGGCAGGCCTGCCATGTCATTCCAATAGTTCTCACTCACGTATTCTCAGAATTCCTATAGATTTTTTTCCTTCAGATTGTGCATTTCACACCTTAGTACTCGAAGAGATGACTTAAAAATATATTTCATGTTTCAAAGGCTTCATTTTGTCCTCCTAAGAAGTTATTTTAATGGTATGATTCTTTAAAATCCCGTTACAGATGTTATGAAACATCATAATTTTAAAATATCATCACAATATTTACATGTAGTCAAAAAATTAAATCCAATTTATCTTTAAGGAATGATCCTGACAGTACATCAAAGCTGACTTTGGGATAAAACTTTTGGGATAAAACTCCAGGTTCAAATCAAATGGATGCTGACCCAGGACACAAGAGAACCTGTGCTGTAACAACCTGTAACTCTGTGGTGTCCCAAATTTTCTGTTCAAGCAGATTATGGGGCCACAGAGAAAGGGGTCAATGATGTATATAGTGTGCCCTAGGAGAGTCATCTAGAGAGAAAACATTCTCTCAGGCCTTTACAGAGAGCAAACTGGTCAAGCAGTGGCCGTGACTCATCTAGACGGCTGACACTGACAAAAGTTCTATAAACTGCTATACATTGTTTCAGGGTAAATCCTGAAGGGATTTGACTGACCTTGTCAGATACAAAAGTTATATGTTTTGTTATACAGGTCTGGCTTTACCTTGGTCTTAACCATCCAGCAGAAAAGACTAACCATGTGGTATAAAAAATAAATCCAGATCAGTATGCTGAGCTATAAAAGGCTCAAGTTAACAGTCTCTGATATTGTCAGTTCTGTTATTATGGACTGTTATTATGGACTGTTAGAGTATACATACAGCTACTTTCTCTTAGTTTGAGGAGAAGAAAGATTTATACTAATAGTGTTTTGAAAAGGAATCAAGTCTGCATCTTTTACTCTGAATAAATACTATAAAGACAACATTGTATTAATTATTATAACTGTCCTACTAACCTGTTGTGAAACTGGCTCATTGGTATTTATTTTCATTAAAATTAAAAAAAAAATCAAATGGAGGCTGGCATTTCCAAGGTGCTGCCTTGTCAAAAGTCGCTGATGGTTTTAGATAGTAAATATTCGTGGTCGCCAATGATGATAAATGATCTGTGTAATAGCACTTTTTATTTTCAGTGTTGCTTCCTATACACTAAATATTTACACCTTCCCTTTGTTATTCCTAGTGTTCCTAACTGGTTGCTTTCAGCTCCAAGCAATAGCATATGTAGAATTTAAAAATAGGGTAAAGAGTGCTGTTTTGGGACAGTGCTTCAGGTTTTTTGCCAATTACTTTTCCTAAAATAAGTGGATGGAGGAACTTTTGAATTAAGCACTGTCATCTCTTTTTAAAAAAAATTTAAATGTTATGTATTTGGTACAGAATCTCAGTACAGAGCTCAGATTCATAGTGATCCTCTTGTTTTCAGCCTCCCCAGTGCCAGGATTACAGGCATATGCCACCATGCCTGGACTCAGTTGCTGGCTTAATTTTCCCAGGAGTGAGGCTGGCTGGGGATTGAATCCTAGCCCCTGCACTTGCCTAAGCAGGTGCTTAGTCCGCTGAGCTGTCTCACCAGCCCTAAGCACCACCATCTTGATTTTCAATCAATAATGATAACTGTTGGTTATAGATCTTAAATCTAGTGAATGACATAGATGTAAGAAATTTAAGTTAATAAAACTGCCCATAATATTTTAATTACAGGATTCCTGTGATAGTTACTGGTTTTCTCTTGTGTGGGATGTTTAGCCATTTTAACAATGATGACTCCATGAAGTCGTCAGGAATAATACTGATGCAGTGATTAGAATATTAGACTTATCATATTGAGTTTCTATTTATGTGACAGAATATAAATAAATATTGAGCTGCATGGTGATTTTTTTCACAACCAAGACTGCTAAAGTAAGCCAAGCTATTTGAGGGACAAATTGCTTTTGACTCTTTAGTCAATCAGAACAAATGTCAAGTTGCAGCAGACCCACACAGAATATGCCATTAGTCTTCACCGGGACATATTTTATAACAAAGCAATCTTTTCTCATCCAGCACTTATCTATTTAAAATAATGTCGTTGATTAAATGCCACACTGTCAAAACTCAAATGTTAACAGAATACTGTCGAATTGGGAGTCAGTCAGGTTTTGACATTTGTCAGCAGTGTCAAAATTCAAAACCTCAGAACATGTCAGTGTATCAAACCCAATGAAACGCAATATCCTCTTAGACCAGTGATCAGCTCTAATCAAGTATAATTAAATCTATTGCTACTTGTGGGCATGCCATTATGATCTTTGATTTGTACATCATTTTAAGAAGAAGAAAGATTTTTATGTAGAGTAAAAATTATAAATTTTCTTACAATAAGGATTTTTAAATTATAGATAAAAATCTTAGATTTCTTTTGTAATTATTATCATTCTTTGTCTCTCTCAAGAGTGTGCCAATTGTTTAAACGTAGATGCTTTTCTTGTCCAAAATAAAATCTACTTAGAAAGGTACCTGGTGTGTATATGCTCCAAGAAGATTAAATAAATGAAAGTCTATGATTTGGTTTGTGTCTAAATGTCCCCCAAGCAACATGCATGTTTAGATGGGGCTCTTTAAAAGATAGTGGAGTCTAGAGTTTGGGATTGATTCATGGTTCAGTGCTGGGACTGCAGGTGCTGGGACTAAAGGTGGTGACTGTTGGTTCAGCCCACAGATTGGATCACACTGACCTAATCCTAGAGTCTGGATAAAATGAACATGGCAGAAAGACTTGTCTTTCTCTGCGCTCTCTTGTTGCTTTTGCTGTCTTCAGTTGACATGAGCAATTGGTCCTCTGCCACGTGCCACTCTGCCTTGGATTCAGCAACTGATGGACTGAAATCCCAATACACTCTGAGCTAACTAAACCTTTTTCTCTTTAACTTTGGGTCTCAGGTATTTGACATACCCAGCAATGAAAGAAGGGTAACTAAGACAGTCCATAGAAAACTGATTAACATTCCCCATTTTCTGAAAATATTAAAATAGTCTCTATGTTGAATTCTTTATACCTAAAGCCACCATTATGATTTACATAAATAACCCTTATAAAACACCAAAACTCTCCAGTAGCTCAAAATTTTATACAATATGATTTGGCCTTTAATTCTTAATTTAAATCTGGAAATTTATGTATATCAGCTCCTCAGAGGAATGTAATTATTATTATTATTATTATTATTATTATTATTATTATTACTATTATTATTATTTTTGCAGGACCAGGGTTCAAACTCATGACCTTGAACTTTCCAGGCAGGCACTTGTGCCACGGAGCTATCTTCCTGGCCCTGGAATGTAACATTATTTACTACAAACATGTTTTAATAAAGTTAAAAATTTGAAAAATAATAAAAACGTATAGTTTTGTAAACTCCTTTCAAAAATTTTGTGAAATTATGACCGAAATGTTCATTTCTATTTCTGAGTCAAAAATCTCAGTGAGGAGCCAGCCAAATAGCTCAGTGGATTAAAGCACCTGTAAGCAAGAGCAGGGCCAGGGGTTCAATTCCTGCCAAGCTGCCCCGCCCCTGGGCTGCACTGAAATGGCAACTGAAACTTGGCATGGTAGTGCGTGCCTGTAGTCCCAGCTCTTGGGAGGCTGTGAACAGGTGGATCACTGCTAGTCCATTCTAGTAGTGAGCCCCTGAGCACCCTGTAGACCCTTCCCTAAAATATTTCTGAGGTCACTGGGGCCATCTTGTGCCTAATATGAAGTAATCACTAGTAAATGGGCACTTTCTAAGTTTTATTTTCTAAATGATAACATTAATACAACTCACTTACTTGGTATTTCAACAAGTCTTTCTGACAGTTGCTCTCAGGGGCTAGCAGCCTGTGAATACACTCACTTCTGATACCTATTCATTTCTTCAGCGGTTCTGAATAATTTTCTGGGTTACAAGGGTGAGTGTGTGTAACTGTGTGTGAAACAGTGCCAGTCAATGAGATGGGTAGTGGTGCTGGGTTTGGAAAAAATTGGGTTGATGTTAACTTCAGTTTGATTTTCTTGAAATTCGAAATGTGTTTGGTATTGGCAGCTGACTATGGGAAAATGTGTGGGCAGCCTGCCAGAGGCTGTTCTCCAAGGACATAGCCAGAGTTGTTTCAGTGGAGAGGATTGGCAAAGCATAGAGAACTTTAAGATACATGGAGGGGAAAACAAAACAAAAGAAAATCCTCAGGAGCTCAGGCTCTGGCTGATCAAGAAGCAGTAAGACACGAGACCACCACTTCTCCAGTTAAGGAGAGAGACATCTGTTCACTGTCATCCTCAGCCTTCACTGTACCTGGACAACAATTTGCATTTCTAGGTTAGTCAGTGTTCCGAAGGATCTTTACACAGCCAGAGTCCCCGGATGGGTCACCGGAGACCTGAAGTCCCCTGTGTTCATTAGTCCTGCTGCGGACTAGAATTTCCAAATTATTTCTTGTGTGTAGAGACGGGGCACGTGTGTTAGAACAACGTACCCAGATGCCTGAGCGCGGTTATTGCCAGATGGCAAAGCTGTGACCCAGGGCTGGCACTTCCATGCCTAAAAAGGGGCCACTATGGAATCCACTTGGAATTTCCTTCCAGTTTGGAGTGGTAGCTAAGGCAACAATCCTCTTTGTGCTGATTGTGGAGGAGCCAATAGAGATGAACTTTTAGCATTCTCTAGCACAAGTTCTGGGTCAGGGGGTCACGTGTTTTAGGAATAATATGGAGAGATTCCCTCTGCCCTTTACGCTTTTCTCAATGTCAGCGTTTTGCAAACTAAAAGTACAGGGACAAAACTGGGATATCAAGATTCAGCCAACCTATTTCTCTTATTTGAATTCTTTACCTTTTATTCATTTTTTTTTTTTTTTTTTTTTTTTTTTTTTTTTTTTTTTTTTTTTTTTTTTTTTT